>LD689013.1:734687-783312 GCA_003118335.3 Papilio memnon
TCACGCTTTAGGCTATATATTTTCACGCCATTAAACTTAGGGGATAAATATTTTGGATAAAAACCCTAATGGGGAAAGAGACCATACTCGTAAGTTGCTGCCAACATCAAGGAAGCAAGATTGCCATGGTTTATCATTATGTCATGTCATTTTGACATTTGCAATTGATAATTTGACAAATGTAGGTTAACAATTAAATTTTTTTTTTATAATTTCACGCGGATGAAGCCGCAAGGGAACAGCTAGTATATTATAAAACTGAAAACATAACTTGAGAGAATATGTATGTATATTTAATTATATAATATAAACCATAAAAATCTGCAATGCAGAAATAACATTTACATCTGGGTATAACTTAATACAAATAATCCATTTGTAAAATGTTTTCACAGTGGTGCAGTTGGCAAAAAAACATTATCAAAATGAATTCCTAGTTGACTCGATGCCCAAGAAATTGTATCTAGTGTATATTCTTAGCTACCATTACATAGGGCGGAAGACCGAAGTGATCCCATTTTTAAGCCCGCTGCATACGTTCAATTCCGACAATTTAACTGAACAGTCGAACTGAACAGTGTTGGCAAAACTTTAACTGAACAGTTCGACACTTCAGTTTAAACTGTCACAAGTAATCGTCTGTAGCGTGAAGCGACATGAATACAATCAGGACCGAAAATTATACGACAATGAAGATATCAATCAGTGAAAATGTAGCATTGTATTGGTGAATGGATTTTTGACATCGGTCTAGTATTCCTGGAGTTTTTCTGTTACATACAAAAAACTCCTCTTTATAATATTAGTATATAAACCAGCGCTGGAAAATTATGTTCGATCAAGTGGGATAGCATTTTGTTGGGAATTCTCTTCAAAACATAAAAAGTTGGCTTTTGCAATAGCCGAAAGGGGATTCGATGTTAATTTGAAAGAAAGCTTTTGTGGGCTACTATTTCATTTCATACGTTCATTTTAACGGTTTTTTCCCTTTTATGTTGAAAATAATATCTCTTTTAAGTACACAGTATATAAAAAAGCCTGTTTGGTAGTTTGTTTTCATTGAATAAATCATAACTAGACGAGACTAAAAAAGTTAATAATATTATAAGTTATAATACAAACGAGGTTTTAATTGTTTTTATTTGTAAAAAACAAACTATTAAGGGGAGCTTAAGAGGCCTAAGTGACAATTGTTTATTAGGAATCAAAAACATTCTTTTCTTTGGAAATGTACTACCAATTGGTATGAAGCTAAAGTCTGGATGACGTCCAAAAGCTTGTGGCAATAAAGTAGCAATTTGGCCGACACCTCTTTGCTTGTCCATGTTATTTATTCACATCGAAAACAAATTTACAAATGGTTTAGAAGTTCCTACAACTAGGTTTTTTACTTGTATATTTTGAACGTTGGTTTTGCTACTAATATTATAGTTGGTGGAAATATCTAGTTTTTGGTACCGATAAATTTGTATTTGTAGTTTGTACATATCGTACGTGAATCGTTTAATGATAAATTAACCAATCCCTTAGTCCAGATTACTGTCACTTAATCCTTTCTTAACATAAATACAATGCTTTATTCAAATGCAAAAACATATTCAAAATTATTACTTACTTACTAGAAAAATATAAATGACACAAAATGTAAAGATATTATTTTACTAAGAAACATGCGACATAAAGAAGTACCAGGAATACAGAACAATAGAAGGCAATTACAATCGGCCACAATGTACAGAATAACATCGATTTATCACATTCCTTATTACGTTTCTGAGAAGCACGGCGCTATCGGCTAGTTCGGATCTACCGAGTAATTACATTCTCTATTGTATTTCCTTTTATTAACCATATACTGACCGACTTTGTTTACATAAGTATTCCAGTTATAAACTCGTACCATTTCATAGTTCATTTCTTTCATTTTTCGATTTCAATCGAAACTATCTTACATTTCAGTATGAAGAAGCGACGAACTCGGACATCCGCAACTTTAGGAACTGCAGATGCGTTGCCCTAAACTTGACGACATTAGTCTTTAGAGCGAGCGCACACCTTTGACTAAACTATCGCACAACTGTACAATTGTCGATTATTTCGCAGCGCATTCAACTGTTGCTGCACAACTGAAAATCGAGTAGTGTGCGCACCTCCATATCAGCTCATAGGGATCTAAGCGACACCAAATAGTTTTGCGATAGTTTAGTCAAAGGTATGCGCTCTTAGACTACTTAAAATCCTTTATATAGTCTCAAATACTTCCTTGGTTAATACAAAAATACACGATTATAGTAGATAGAAAACCCTCGAGAAATGAACGCCATGTTTTAATAACGTACGGCGTACGTTACAGAACTCGTGTCTCGGTATTAAACGTTTCCAGCAGCGTCGAGTATAAAATTAAAATATTTTATACTCCGCAGCGATGCAGTCCACTCTTAATGCAAGGGATGCTGAAACGGACTTTAAATTGTCACTGAAATATACTTACATTTACATGAATAGTAATCATTTTCAATTGACTTTGTTACTAAATAGTGAAAATTAGCAAAATAATTGTGGAAATTATTTGTAAATCACACGTTAAATTCTTTTTTATTAATTGGGATGACCAATAAATCCAAGGCTTTAAAATATCCAAATACTTTTTGTCATATTTGTAGCAGGCCAGTTTCAAAATTTAAAAATTCAAAGTAAAAAGGAATTTTATTATAATAGTCAAAGTTATTTTTAAAAAGTTTTATAAGATGCAACAGGTGACGTCTACATATCTGTTGAATTTAAAATGCACCGGGAATTTTAGAACAATATAGAAATGTAGCTTATTGTCTTATAGTTTTTAAAATAGTAGCATAATAACAGTATTCACACGGTCCCCTTTGGAGTTCACTCGTTCAGTGTAACAGAAACACTCGGAACCGTATTGTTTGTCTCTCACCTGCTTACTTTCCCCTTCGTCCTTTGTTTTACATCCCTTTACACCTTTTATAGTGCTTAATAAAATCATTGTATTTATTTTAATAACAAAAGTAAAGGATTCTATTATAAAAACATTCTGGAATTCGTTTGTGACTTTATCTTACTCATCGACAGTTCGACTGTTCAGGTTAAACTGTCAGAAATGAGCACATGTAGCGTGCTTTAAGCTACAGCGTCGAACGTGGATACAGTTTAACGTGATGTGCGTTATTTTCTAAGCCTCATTTCTTTGCTAATTATTAGCTATGGACTGAGACTTTAATATCTTAATTATGACAAAATATTACGTAATACAGAGAGTTTTCATAAAATAATTGGTCGTAAATAAATCATACTAATATTATAAATGAGAAAGTTTAGATAGATGGATGTTTGTTAGTGTTTGTAGCCTAAACGGCTGAACGGATTTCGATGAAATTTGGTATAGATGTAGTGAATAGTCTGGTAGAACACATAGGCTACTCACTTTTTTTATCCCACGCGGACGGAGTCGCGGGCGAAAGCTAGTAATACATAAATCAAAGTAAATAACATCGGTATCGCAACATCACAACAAACCTTTTCTAATATATTAAATATACTTATTTGTATTAAAAGCGATATCTAAATTAATTGTTTAAATCTAAACAAAGCAAAGAGACGCTGTTGACATCGCGTGAACCAACAGAGCGGAGAACGAAATGAAAATCGTGCTTCCAATGCAATTGAGCGCTGCCGTTCATCTTATTACCTGTTTGCCTTTTACTCAATCTATTCATACACTTTAAGGTTTCACATTTATAGTACTAAGTGACGAACATCTTTAGATCCATCTCCTAAGTTACATCCTGTATAGTAAACGAGTTCATAAGTATGGCCAGCCGATGATCGAAGCTATGTTTGAGAGTGGCTATCGTTAATATGGTATTCGACATGTGCAAATATAATTTCTCAATAAATTAGACTACATACAAACAACTATCTGTAAATATCTCCACGATATATTTAATACTAAATAATATTTAAAATGTTGAAACAAAATTCATACATCCCTGTGCTGGACGCGTCGCTTGTCCGTCCAAATAGCGCGTCAAAACCGTCCTCTTCCTGAATATAAAATATCCGTTTGGTATGTTTTGAATTTTAACGAATTCCTTGCACGAGTACACTTTTGTGTTGAAATGGGGAAAATATGAATTAATCTTACTAATATCATAAATGCGAAAGTTTAGATGGATGGATGTTATGGCTGACTACTGAAACGAAACTTAAACGCTTTGCTTCGTAAGCTAATCAATCAATAATTTATTTTATTAATTAACCTTACAATCTGATAGGTGTCAAATTATTAATATCTGAATTTAAGCGTGGCCTTATCATTTATGAACGCTTTTACGTAAATATTGATACAGTATTGCGCAACGAGTCATGTAATGTTTACTAATGCAGACCCTTAGTGGAGATTTATTAGGAACCATTATTCATCTAAAGGCTTAATTGATTAAAATTCAGTTTGTATACAGAATTTCGTGACTAGGAAACACTGTATAGTTGATTTTTCGTACAATAAATTATACATTTGCCAAATCTTACAAAAATTATTCGCTTATAACGTATCTTATTCAGTAGATGTTAGAATTCATATATTCCTTTAGGAATATCAATACGCGTACTCTTTGATATCATATTGAATTGAATTACAATGAATTCGCTGCTGACGTCGCTATCTTACTATCTTAAAGATAGATATATCGCAAAAGTAATGTATTTCCTAGCTTTTTTGGGAATTCAAAAAAGGTAATATCCTAAAGTACACTGTAAGGACATAAAAGTGACACATAGCGTTCTGAAATTAATAATGAAATTCCTTTGCACGGCCACATTAGATCGTCATTTCAAAGTTTTCAATAAACATGCCGAGCTAAGCTTATAGTTAGCCACATTATCGAATTATCTACAAAATTACATTGACAACTATTTATTACATAACTATTATATACGGTGAAGGAAAACATTGTGATGTAACCTACACATGGGTGCAGAAATTGAAGTTATGTGTGAAGTCAACCCGCAGTGACAGCGTGTTTGACTAAGACCTAGTCTAATCTAATTTAAGCTAAGCTCCGAGCTCCTCAGTGGAAAGTAAGACATAAAATGCTTTACCAAACAGGTTCTATCGTAAATACATCCTGGCAACTGGCACGCAAATATTCGTGACTAGCTGTTGCTTGCGACTTCGTCCGCGTGAAATTGAAAAATTAATAAATATGGCCTATGTTACTCACTGATAACGTTATTGGTGGAAGAATATTTGAAATCGACCTTGTAGGTTTTGAGTTATTTCAATACATACAAAAATACAAATATTTCCTTTTTAAAATATTAATATAGATAAGAGTAGGTTACATTGTTTGTTCTTATCAAGAACATGCCAGGAGTAAGTTTCAATGAAGTTTGTAGGATATAAGTAAAACAACATATTTTATATAAATCAGATTGCTTTATTTTTTATTTTTATACAAATCGAATACTACTTACGATAGTCAATTTTACGAATAAACACATTTACCCGTCGAGTTTAATATTTTTTACAAATTTACCTTTGTATTTAAAACGTTCATTATATAAAACCTCCATAGAGGCTTTCTTTATTATAAACTTACATTACAATCGGTTGTATTTTATTCAGCTTAACTGCAGTCGTATATTTTAATAATTATTTTATTAATTCTGACTGTTATTAAGCCACAGGAACACAATATGGAGTATATTTATGTGACAGTTATAAAAATAATCAATGTGCTGTACAAAATGGCGTATATCGGCTAGGAAATAATATTTTTAACAAACAAAACCCGCATGCGTAAACAAGCATATCTCGCATATACAAAGAACAAATGTATTACATAAAAACTGTATAAAAACTAATTTATGAAGACACTAACCAAAATACTGACTGATGTATGAGGATGTGTGTCAATTTAATTATGTGTGAATTTGTTATAGTTAATACAATGTAAAGTTTGTGTATTGAAAAATCCAATAAGTAATGAGATTTTAAATATATTACAAATAGTAGGTAAATGAGTACTCAAAGTAGTAAAAGGCATTGAATATAGACGATTATATTGGAACTGCATATTAACTGCAAATCTATACCGTTCGTTAACTTTTATTCCGTATTCTTAGATGATTTTTTTTACCACTTTTTTAACAATAAATTAATAAATGCGCCTTAAACATTTTACAATGTCAAAGATAAGAGCGTGCTTGTAAAGATTGTGTCCCAATATATTAAATAAATAAATTAAAACGTGGGAACCGTAAAATTCAATTTAAAAGGTTTTTGAAATACAGAGATAGAGTTAAGAATATACACGACAGTCCAAAATACCTGTTTTATTATTAAAGCATTTCGTTACGGTTGTGCAGTATTGATTCATGTTTGTATGGCAAGATAAAATAAATGTTATCTAACGGTCACTAAGGGACGCCTTTAGTGTATATCTTGTTAAAGAAATATGTAGTAGGACAGCGTAATTAACTAAGTAATAGCTAAGTTGAATTTAACTTAAGAATCGAATTAAATACGATTATTAATTATGAGGATTAAGTTAGATTAAATAAAAATAATACCATACAAACATTTTTATAATTTTTGGTTCTTAAGTGTATGTTAAAAACATGTTAGTCTGAGTTAAAAAGTGTCTGTAGATATAAAATTGTGTGGTAAGCTGTATGAATAAAAATGAAATGTATTTTATTACTGTCAAATTTATTAATATTCAGTTTTTAATCAGATAAAATAAAAAAAATATACTAATAGTTTTATGCGGCATATTTTATATTAATTATCAGTGCGATATCGGCAGTTAATGTTATGAGTTGACGTTTTCCTTAAAGACAACGCGTGCAATAAAAAGCAGTGTTTAGCTTTGAGTCTTATCGTAAAAAATTATGCAACCAAGTCATACGTACGATTTGCGTTGATTATATTAAATAAATGTTGATAGTTTTAAGTACATTGGAAAAAAATCTATAATTTACATTTGTTGTGTATGTTTTGAAACAAAACAACTATATTTAATTTGGCTACATTCACTTGAAACTTTAAACTCAAACAATGTATGTTCGAAACTATAAACGCAGCGAAAAAATATTACATGATTCTGTTAGATTTGTACATATTACACTAACCTGTTTCCAGGTTGGTATTTATTTATTTTTTTTATTTTAACGTAGACTTGTTCTACAATTTTATTTGTATAATTTATTTAACATTGCACCGAAACTCTCGGCTTCCTAAATTGTTTCACAACCTCTGGTTAATATATTTTTATTTTTACTTTAATTAAAATAGTTAATATTTATTTAATTGGCTGATAAGCCCTGATAGTTACGGTACAATGTTCCGTTCATAATTCAAGTTATTAACAAAGAGTCTAGTTCGTTTTTTTTTATATTTATTTTACAATAAAATTCTTAACTTTATCCTCTATTTATAACCCTAAAAATCCAACGTAACACGTTATTATAAATCCTATTTTTTTGGCACTAACAAATCTAATTAAAACATTTCAATTGATTTTACAAATATCATTTTAGTAACCGAACAATTTTAGATATGCCCTCCTAATTTAAAATAATCAAAACAACCAGAAATGAATATTATTCCAGCATCTAGAAGTGAAGAAACATTATCTATAGTATCCAACAAAATTAGCCCACTTTCAAATAATTACATAAAATACGTATCTTCAATTAACAAATCAATATTTGACATACAAAACATTTATTTGAAAACATCAACTTAGATCACAAACAATAATATCAAACGCACAGTCGTATCGAATCAAAAAAAAATCGATTCTCGAAAATGATAAATCGATTCGCATCCGAGAGAACACATCGAGATAATAATCCTATTTTAATAACTATTATTGGTGAGCCTCCGAACCCCTTACTCTAATTAATTTATTAATTTTCCATAGACTATAATTTAAGGACACGACATACACTAGTCTAACACGACACCTAAGAGTGAAGTTGAGGAACGGACATAGACAAAGATGTGAGAAATATGAACTCTTTAAAGGTTAAGATCTACCTAGAACTACATAAGTGCTAAAGGGTAACTACACAAGTCGTTACGTCACGTCGAGCGGGGAACTTTAAGCAATTTTTCATTATAGCTAATGGGTCTGTAGATTGACTCCGTGTGCAAACTCTAAAAGAGCATATTCAGAAAGCAGGATATCAATTACGTTGTTCAAACAAAGATAAGAAAATTGCGTCGATAGTTTAGAGTTATTTGGAAATTAATTACGCTGTACTTTCGTTTTTTATATAATTTTCAACTAACTTTTAAGACCAAAAATCGCGTAACTTCATTAACTACTCTAGGATACCTCGAATGGTTAACTATTAATGATATTGACTTACAATTATTTATCAGTTACTTCGTAATAAATGCAACATCTCTTAATCTAAATATGGAATACACGATGTTTTTTTATTTAATCATAAATAAATGATTAACTGATTAAATAATACATCATTTATTTTATCCATTCATACATTTATTTATTTATTTAAAGTTTCTATATACTTTATTTATCTATATTTAATTTGGTTCCTTTTAATTGTTGACTTTGCATCAATTCCATAAACAATTCCCGGCCTTAGGTAAAGTTTTAATTGTAAATTTGAATGATCCTATATAAACAATGAACCGATTAATTGAAATGAATTTTCTTTCAAAGAGAAAGTAAAATATTGTGAGAGAATACAATAATTATATACAGCACTTAATACCCTAAGGCGTTTCGTTAGTGATCCCTCATTATGCCTTTGTAACAAACTATAATATTATGTTTTCATAGTTGTTGAACGAATAAATTAGCTTATATCATATTTTCTATATGTAAAATTATTAAGTCAGTTTCTATTCAGTATTTTACGGTATCATTCCTTTGAAAATTCAATCCAATTCCATCAAAAACATACCCTACTTAGTGTTACCTTCCAGTATTAAAGAAACCATTTTAATAACATATTTAATCTCAATTATCGTTATAATTATAATCATTAACAAATTATAATCAACATTTATCTGTATAATATTTTCTAGTCAACATCACATTTTTCAATAATTATGCTGGACTTAACTAGTCTATGTAAACGATTACAATTCACTTATATTTAACGTCTTTAGACAGAGTTAATGATGACGTGTGCGTTTGAACCACGTTATAAGATAATAGTATATAAATAAATCATTATAATTACAGTAATATTAGTTCTCTCGTAGTTGAGTTTGTCCGATTTGCTCACTGCACTATAATATGCGGCGCGGAGAGCAGCACGGCGACCGTCGCGATGATTGTGAACAGAGTGAACACAAACAGGCAAAACCTGGTGGCAAACAGATGTGTTTTAAAAAAAGACACATGATTCTAGAATAACCTTGTCCAAGGTTTTTCGGATTTATTTTCATAAAAAGTTAGATGTGTAATTAAAATTCGTTTAAATTCATGTTAAACTACATACCTATCAACAACCATCGCGGCGAATTTCCAATCACTAATAAGTTCAGCTTCTTCATCAGCCTTCTTCATCCTGGCTGTGATGAACTGCAGCTCCCTGAGGATGAGGTGCAACTCGCGGTGGTGGCTGCCCAGCCCACCCACGTCTTCCATGGTGGATGGGCGCACGAACGATCGCCGGAAGTCCGTGCGGAATATCGAACACCTAGATTAACAAAGCCAGTTGCCAGTTGTATCGATTTTAACTTCGCTAACTTTATTTCCCTTTGTACATCGAGAGCGCTTATCTAGCTTTTGTTGTGTACGTGTTTTAAAATGTATCATGTTTTAAAAGAAGAAAAGTATTCTACTCTAGTAATAGATAAAGGCAACATTTTCTCTTACAATTTTATCCGATAAATTTTCTGAAGCGACTTTTAAATTACTGCTTAAATCAATGCAAGTTATAGGTAAGTTGTGACCTGAACTATAATAACTCAACATCATCATCGTCAGCTCGCCACAATTAGATTACAAGTTCATTGCGCTAACGATGGTTTACTTAAACCTAACTAAAAGAAATTCACATTCAAAATTATTATTTAATTTTACCCTGGCCCCAAGTTCCCCGTTGATGCGGTGCTATTGGGCGGCGGCGGCGCGTGTCTGAAATCATCGTCGATGTCCAGAACATTCGCGAGTAGCGACTTGGATGACCGCTCCTTTAGCTCCAACTCCCTCATCCTGTTCGTCATCATTATCGTCTTTCGAGTTATCTTCTTCCCCGGCCTCGACATCCTCAGGATCCACGGCAGCCATTGCAGGAATACTGTCTTTATCTGTGGGATTCAGCGAGCTTCAATATTTAGAAATAATTTCTATTTTTGAGAAAATAAACGGTGACAAAATTGTATGGATAAAATTCTTCTTAGCTGCTCTGTGATGCTGAATATGGTAAATGTTTTGGTGTAAAAAAAAATAATGATACAGTAAATTGATTCTTTAATTTTAATGTTTCCCTAACAAGTAACTACATAATCCATTAGGAATACGTAATTGTTTTTTTGGCTATTACACTAGAATGGAACACTACTCTATTTTAATATGTCTTACCCATTGAGGCATCTCGTGTATATCAGCTGTCCTATGATGGTAATTCAGTACGACCACTGTCAGCACCACTGACGAAGCCACCATAAACATGATGCAATTGAAGTACGTTCCTGCGCATCACAAATATTTCGCTGTACAAATGTCCTACTAAGCTTATCATCAATAAAACAACAGCTATAAACTAAAATACCTCAATAGTCAAATAGTGGTAAGTATATTAAATTTTTTACAATCGAAATGATCATTGTGAAAAGTAAATTCAATAAGGAGAAAATTAGGTACATGTTTAATTCGAATTTTATTCACATTTTATTACACTACTTTAATACAACATCAAAAGCGTTCATGCATTCTATTTTATTCATGCCATTATTATTTTAAATACACAAAGTGTAATTATAATTTGACGCATTTACGTTGAATGTAAAACATTATCTACTCATTAGCAACACAGATCACAAACACGTCAAAATATAACCATTGTATTAATGTTTTTAAGTAAAGCAAATTCGTTAAATATCACATCCAAAAATACTTCTCAATTAAATAATTACCTCTTACAACTTAAAAGAACCTTAAAATATTCATTATTTATTAAATAAAATGACATAAAAATAGATTCACTTGTATGAGATAATTTTCACATTGACAAAGGAACGGTTATATTAAATGTATTAACTAATCCATTATATTAATTATCACTAGACCGGTCCTTTGACAACTTTGATGTAAAGTTGAACTTTGTAGTGAAATATTATAGGGTGTAGACAGACCAGGCAAAGTAGCTAGAGCCGATGTTCGCGAGATACTTGGAGACTGGACCCTCCCTACCCGCATCCACTTTGTTGATTACAATCGCTGTTTAACTTCAACACATCCTTTTAGACAACTACAAGCGAAACCAGTCCTAGGTAGCATTATACAAATTTCAAACTAGGAGAGTTGTGCGTTTAGTAATTATTTAGTTTGTTTATTTACTTCGTCCTATTTAACATGCTTTATGACGTCAGTAGTCACAAATTTAACAGATGTATTTAAAGAGCGCACTTGACAAATGAATGAAGGAACTAAACAGTGGTACAGTTGTTTGGAGGAATAGAGCTGGCTGAAGGCAGATAAGAAATGATTTATTTTAACACATTACAAGAATAATATAAAATGTCAATCAAGAGTATTTCCAAAAGATTTAGAGATCCAAGAGAAATTCAGAGCAAAATATGATTTGAATAGCGCTTCTAGTGCAATACGTCTATATCACGTGATGTGAGAGCAGGAAGAAATGCCGAAGCACAGGAATTTCCAAGACGAATTTGCATTTCGAAATTTGAAAAAAATCTATGCTGTCCTTCGAATTTAAATCATTCAAGCGATTATTGCATTCTATTTAATGCTTCATTTTAAATAAGATTTTATAAATGGCGAGAGGAATATTGTTTAGTTTTATGTTCTATTTATTAAATGTTCGAGCGTAAATAATATCCCTCGTTAGCCATCCACTCACTTTGCTTTAGATCAGGCTATTCACAATTATTTATTGATTTTTTTTTATTACTAGACATTTTTTGCTGTAAACGCGAGTTTCTCACCTATTAGGGGGATCGCCTCTGAGGTTTTAGTGATGACGTGTCCCACCAATAGAGAGAAAACTGTTTGCGACAGGAGAATTGTTACACCTGCAAACATCAATATTACATTCTATGAAAAACAAAGTGTTCTAATCAATCGCATAACCTTTAGCTCTAAATTTTCATCCGCATGACAGCGCAACTCTGGACAAAGACGTTTCCTGTTTGTGTGCTGAGTTGGTAACGGGGGCTCAAGAGAAAACATAAACGAAACAAAACAGAGTAACCATGCAAACACTAGTTTTATCGTTTTTATGAAATCATAATTATTGACCTTATTTATGCGCAATAAAGATATTTTAGTAACGATTTTAATATTACACCACCCACCCTCCAAGTATCTAGGACATCGCGCG
This sequence comes from Papilio memnon, assembly GCA_003118335.3. Classification (NCBI taxonomy): domain Eukaryota; kingdom Metazoa; phylum Arthropoda; class Insecta; order Lepidoptera; family Papilionidae; genus Papilio; species Papilio memnon. The sequence continues at coordinate 747,264 of LD689013.1, forward strand.
ATAGATTTAATAGTAAATAAGTCACAGAAATAGATAAAAAAGCATTAACACTCAAATTAAAAATAACACATATTTTACACCATGGAATCGATTGCGTGTCCTATGGTGTTGAAGAGATAGAAGAAAATGACCGTGAAATATAAGTGCTGAAAAAATTAAGGACTTACCTTTGCGGTTCCATAAATGTACTCAGGCATTACGAAATCCGAATATTTGAAATTCATGCCATGCTTCACATTTATACTTTGTTTATATTGTAAATAATTAAATATGTTTACTTTGAAATCATCATATTTATGTTATAATGAAATCTTTAATGATCGCAGAAATTATTTATAAGAGAGAGATATGTGTATAAGTAGAAACACGATATCGATTCCAGCGTCAATGTAAAAACGGATACATGAAGAATGTGTTATCGCAATACTGAGAACAAAGCATTACTAAAAGCACAAAGATAGTGTATGTTATGTGTTATTTTTATGAGTTTAAATATTTAATTAAATTATTTAGTTCAAAGAGTTGTTAATATACTTAATTTACTCCTTGTAATGTTTTAAAATATCGAAGTTAAAAACAACAAAATCAGATAGAATGAAAATAAAGATAGGTGACAAAAATGAAGTGAGAAAACAGAAAATAAATCGGAGACAGTAGGATCGGTTGATGGTCAGGTGTGGGTAGTGTACCTAACAGGGGAATGGCGTCGGAGACCTGCGGCAGGGTCTCAGCTACCAAGTTGAGGAACACCGTCAGCGATAGTAGTATAGTGACTCCTGAAATCAAACACACTGTTAACCCTACTGGATGCATGACCCCGACTTCGCATTTCATCCAACACAACTCTCCGTGGAAACTGGCTTTTGTCTTTTGGGAACGCAATGTGTTGTGATTTCATTGAACAATGAACTCTAATGTAATTGTATCTATGACCAAAATCACTTACCGACGCTTTCTATTTTCTAGGGAGGATAGGAATGCACTAACAAAGACGGGAACAGTGAAAACAAACTCTAGAAAAAAATCTAACTTTTCGATTTGCAGTGCAAGATGCTTTCACATTGAAAAATATCTCTTAAAAACCCTTTATCACATTAAAATAACACTCAAAAATTAGACGAACAAAAATGGTCCAAGATCGCATCCTTGTGGAATCCTAAGAAACTAAAGTTATCACGTGCATTTCTTGCTGGTTTACTTGTAAAATACCTATAAGGGGAATGGCATCCGATGTTGTAGGCATCTTTTCAGCTACCAGGTTGAGAAAAACTGTTAACGATAATAAAATCGTAACACCTGTCGGCACAAACAAAATCATAAATCAAAATGAATTTTGTGATGACCAAATAGTGAAACAAAAAATAACTACACTCAAGATTACAACAAACCGGAGAATCAGTTTTATTTTACCATTTGCATTAAACGAATGTGGTTATAATTTTCATAACTAAAAAGTTTTAGTTGGCTGAATATTTAATTAAACAGGGCAATGGCTCGCTGTTATTTCTTGATAAAATTGATCACGACGAGGAATAAATACGACCATGTTAATAAGAAAAAACTGTATCCTAAAACTCTATCTACCTCTTACATTTCCCCTTCGCATAACTCAAGTCCTAGTTTTATTTATACGAGCGTCAGATACGGCATTTGAAATTCTAAAGCACATTTCCATTAAATAGTGACTTGCAGGAGAAATAGCTTCGATTTAGCATGAAAATATCGAAAACTCCCGCTATTCATATTGAAAAGTTGATACCGAGTTGGCGTGAACGGTGAATCAAAAATATTTAGAATTTCACATTAAATATTTCTAGTTAGAAATCATCTGAGAGACAAAGTCTGCTGTGTTTAATGTATATTGCACCTGGAGAAATCGTAGGTAAAAAAACAAAACAATTAATCTTTGAACATTGAAGAATCTATAAGAGATACAGATGAAGGTAATACTATCTACACTACACTACTAATATAATACAGCGTAAACACACACTTCTTTGTTGCCTAAAATGTCAGAAATTACAGCATGTTTTTGAATAATTCTTTTATTAATAAAAATCCCTACACTTACGTCACACTTCAGGCTATATATTTTCATGCCATCAAACTTAGGGGGTAAATATTTTGGCTAAAAACCCTAATGTGGGAAAGAGATCATAAGTTACTGCCAACATCAAGGAAGCAAGATTGCCATGATGATCATGTCATGTCATTTTGACATTAGCAATTAAGAATTTGACAAATGTAAATAATAAAATAAAGTTTTTATAATTTCACGCGGATGAAGCCGCACGCGAACAGCTAGTAGAAGATTTATCTTTTAAGTAAGAACAACTGACCGAGTGTTAATTTCTCTCCGGAATCCGGTGGCAGAGTAAATCCGAGGAGCGCCATTGACGAGATGAGTACGCATGGAACTATTAGGTTGAAGAAATAGTACAACGTTCTCCGGCGTATCATAATAGTGAAAGTGACATCGACGTAGGGTTCCGGACAACACGCGTACGTTATTGTATTCTTCTTTCCAGGCATCCCTATAACGAAATTATAGATTATATTAATAATGTAGATAACTATTAAAATCTTGTTGACATAATAATTGTTGAATATACTTGCCTATTAAATACCATTCTCCGTTCGTTATAAAATCTGATAAGTCACCGCCGGATTCATCTTTAAGCACCAGATCCAACTGTCAGATTAAACACAATTAGTGTTGAAACACATGAATAGTCATAAATAAAAGTGATATTCTAAAAAAAAATCATGCGAAAAAAACTATGTTAGGTTATTTTATCAAGCGTTTGGAAATTGTGAGAAACATTAAATAGGTCAATGCTGGATAATCGGCATGCACAGTTTGTAACCTATATTTTAATTTAATTTTTAGCTCTCTATACGTCCCCACCAAGGGGCTCGGAGCCTACCCTAAAGTTAGGGTGTCTAGGCCATAGTCAACCACGCTGGCCCAATGCGGGTTGGTTGACTTCACACATATCTTAGAATTTCTTCGCCGATATGTGCAGGTTGCATCACGATGTTTTTCTTCACCGTAAGAACGTCGGGTAAATTATGTACATATGAAAATTAGAAAAATCGAAAATCACATTGGTACATGGCGGCGGGATTCGAACCCAAGACCTGTAGATTACAAGTCAAGGGCTTAAACCACTGAGCCACCGACGCTCTAATTTAATTCTGCCACGATACGGAAAATACGCCAGACCAAATTATTATAATCTGTATGGAGTTTTTGGTGTGATTTTTCATTTCCCAGTACGATTTTACTTAAAAAATTATGTAAACGCATGCGTATACTTACTTTGATGAGAGATCTTAAAGTTTTATCTAAGAAGTAGTTATTTTAAAATTTCAACTCAATAAAAATATATCAACTTTATAGCCACACATAAACTAATTAAGAAGTACACAGTTATGCCAATAGCTAATGTTGTTAAAAACAAAAAAACATCAATTGCAGCTAAATGAGGGAAAGAAAAAACCTGTAAAGCCTTTACGAAATGTTTTTATTACACAAAATTATTATTCAATTCAAAATCAATTTCTTTATTCGTATAAGCTTTACATAGGATATATTAAATGTTACTAAATGTATTTATTAGGAATTTAAAAATATTAAATTACGAAGTTTTAAAGCGTATCCGTATGGCAAAGTGATAGTATACTTCAGTATATAGTGCTAAAGTATATAGAATGTTATTGCACCATGCAAAATAGTACATACAAAACTTTAAGGATACTGGTATCCTTCAGGTTTCTCACATGGTTCCCTTATCCCTATCATTTCATTAAGACGGTCGTCCACAGCGACTTCCGGAGCGAAACAGACGAGGTACAACAACAATCATCTTATTCGAATTTTAACCGCCACAATTGACTTTTCTTCAATGAAAGAGCGGAATTATTAAGACGAACAACCGCGAAGCGTATGCGTCGCTATAAAAGTTACTATGGGCGACCAACCTTAATGCCTTTCTATATATCTTTGCAGTTGAGTTTTTAAAATCTATAAAAACCCATATTAGAAGAAAAGGAGTTAAAATTTTAATCTACTACTGAAGTAGAAATAGTAACAAAAATATTAGCTCTTAGAAAATTTTTATTTTGAATATTATGAAATCTCTTAAGTTCAAGTATTTAATGAAACGCCAGATGGCTCTAGTAATCGAAGTTTAATTAAATTTCTTGCCAAAGATTAGAGTAAGTAAATCATCAATTTATCATATTGTAATTTAAATCGATTATTAATTTCGCATTTATGAAGCGTCTTGGTTAAGATTCTTACTGCTGCACATAGGTCAGTCCCTTAAGAGTTATTATCTTCACTAAGGGTCTGTTAGTATCTCTAAATGTAGCAGTTAGATGGGAAGTTAAAGTATGGAATCTGACCAAGAGGCTATACCTGATTGCCGTCATATGTCCAACTACCGAACTTCATGTCACAATGCTGGTCGTCGAAGGGGAACCAAGTGATGTCTATCTTGCATGTGCTCTTGAAAATGCCCGGGGGCACGTACAGGCAACTGCCGTTGCTTCTGACCACCACGTTCGTCTGGTACGTCCCGTCAAAACCCTCGTCAGCACTATACCAATAAGAAATACCTCATCTAGCATCATTATTATAACAAATCGACCGATATGGAATTAAAATATCGATCGACTGACAGTTAATATAATAAATATTATTAATAATTTCGTAGCATCAAAGTTGCTTCTAAGCATTTTAAAATTTAGTCTATTTCTTTGACTATCCTTACTTTTTATTAAATTAATAGTAATTACGTAAGTACATTACTATTCATACATTTCACTTTGTTGTTCTCAACAATCGAATTTAATATAGTTTATCGGATTGTCTTTGAATTTAATTAAACTTTCCCCAGAAAGCTTTAAGCTTAGAATGTTGTTAAAAGAATTAGCGCCCGCCCTACGAATGAATTAAGTAAATCCGCACAAAGTCCCATAAAATCGTAAATAAAACTCTGAAAGCTTTCTTTAATCAATAAGGAATTTTAATGCAGTCGAAGAATCGTAATCTTTTTAATTGAAATTTTAAGAATGATCAAAGCAAGTATTTATAATACTATGTTTTATAAAAATATTAAGTCAAAATGAATGAATGCATTTATAAAAGATTGTGAATATAAAGAAGTGATATTAAGAAATGAATATTTTAATATTAATGTTATTTTTGTTATTAAATTATTTAAGCACAAAAAAATCTGAAGCGCTTTATTTTTTTATTTTAGTACTGTTCAGGTTTTATCAGGGACGGTTTATTCTGCGAAATCAATGGCAAATTTTATATAAAAAATTTAATTAATAAAATTAAGTTTATTTACCATCGACAACCAAAGATATTATCCCTTCGCTTTTACAGATACATATTGTTTCTCTTTTAATAAAAAAAAAACAATAATGTTTATTTTGAAATTTACCATCTGAAAAGCGAAACGATAACTGTGGTAATTCAAATCAGCGGCAAGCGTACCATGTATTTATCTGTTGTATATGGCAACACAAGTAGGAATTTAAAGAGACAATTCTCACCTACTGTGTTGTCACATTAAATAAAATTAAAAACACTTTTAGTAGTTGTACATTTAAAAAAAAATTAAATATACACAGAACATAATTTATACATGCATTAAAAATATCAATAAGTGCTTTTAAAACTAAAAGAAAATATGTTTAAGGTTATTTATTAAAAAAAACATTTTTGTATTTTATTTTAGTTTAAACTAAACTAATCCGGACAAGTCGAAACAATGCAAACAAAACACATGTTTGTGGCTGTAAAAAGTTGGTTCAAAAAGTGCTTGTAATTCTTCGCCGACAGTAGCGCCCTCTGTGGTCTATAAACTGAAAATACAAGAACATTTACACATTTAGTTGGTCTGCGAACTCCGTCTGGGGAGAACTGGGGTCTAGATTACATTGGTCACAAGATTTACTAGTCCTTTAAACTTCCCTTTAAGTCAATGGTTTCTATCGCCTTCTTACTTATACTTGATATTTGAATGTTTTTCATACATTAGAAATATTTAATTATTTTAAAATAAGGATGCAACATTCTTGTCCATGAGACAATCTTACAAAGAAATTCTACTCAACAATAACAAATTACACTTAGGGAATACTAGGTTTCGCCCGCGACTCCGTCCGCGCGGAATTAAAAAAAAACAAAAGCAAGTAGCCTATGTGTTCTTCCAGACTATCCTCTACATCTATGCCAAATTTCATCGAGATCCCTTCAGCCGTTTAGGCTACAAACTCAAACAAACATCCATCCATCCATCTAAACTTTCGCATTTATAATATTAGTAAGAAGTAAGAAGTAAGATAGTAAGATTTGTTAAAATCGTTATTAATACTTGGCCATTAGACTACAAAACTGCATCTTGACACGGTAGCCAGCGACTGGCGCCGTCAAAAGAACAAATTATCGGCGACGCGCGTTGTGTACGATGTAAGTCGTTTGGAGTCTAAAATTATCCTTGTGTACGAAGAACCTTATCAGTCATTCAATTTAGCTACAAGAAATCTTCGTAAAAACTGAAAACTCCAACAAAATACATCAAAAGTCCGACCAACAAGGAAGTACCATGTAAACAAACCCTCAAAACTATACTAGTGTTAAACCAAAGAAAACAAATTATTAACGAACACAAAAGGAAATCCCGAACGTAAAACATCGTTTGACAAAATCCGAACATTAACAATTGAAAAGGGGCGAAAAGATTTCGCCGCAAATTCACTACAAGTGTCCGTACTTTCTTGTGTTGAATGTATTCATGAATGGTAGACGTACGGCTGGCCGGCCGCCAACAACTCCGCAATGACCAGCCATGTGTTACACCGAACAGAAAAATATGGACGCGATGTGACAAATTTTATCAATAATCAATATTGTGGTGTTCCGCCTTTTTAAATTGAATTGCATTTCACGTATTTTAAAATTAAAAATTTATAATAAAGATAGTTTGGACATAACGTATTGATTTTTCGACATGAATCGAGACTTTGGTAATTAATAAATTGGCACACGGTATTCGTCGCCTAAATTGACAAGACTATAGTTTAAAATGAGAATAATTTTACTAGGTACACTTAAAAGACCTATAGCTAATTAGTGTTATTAATATTAATAATTACAACTCTGTTATTATTACCCATTTAAACTGCTAAGAGTTCGTAGAAGGCCTACTCTAGTCGACGTTATCGCCGAACTTTAATGAGAGATGTTCGAGTAAAGGCTTCTATTGTCATTTTGGTATATCTTGATGATAATCAAGTACTCGTATTTAAATAAGTATAAGTATTATCACAGATTTTGTCTTGTATTTCTCTCCTCTTCACTCCTGCTTACATACATTAGTATATATGAATATATTGAAGAAAAAAAAATGTGCAAAGCTATGTTTGTGTTCATAATGCGTGCAAGCCAAGCGCAGAGCACAAACAAGGCCATATTTCACGTCCCCAACTTTACACAACACGTTCACAAATCAGCGATAATTCACTTTTCGTGTTCTTAAAAGATAGCGGGGAAATTGGCTCGAGTCCAGCGGCCGCTCAGGCGCTATGTTATTGCCCGCCACTTAAAATATGATCTCGGTAATAAAACGGTTTTATTTAAATTGAAAATGTTCTCGGGATCTCTCGGTTTTTTTCGTATTATTTCGTGTTTTCAATACGAACTTTTTTGAAAGTCTTTTTTTCACGTTTTATACATAAAATTATTAAAAACATATTAGTAAAAGCAGAGAAAATGCATATAATTTGTGTATCTATCCAATGGCAAACAACTCCGCCTCGACTTATTAATAAACAATTTTAGTAGTACATCCTTATGAGTTTTAACATAACCCTTTCGAATTTTGGATTTATTTTTCAAAATCGTTCTATTCTACAATACCGCTCTAAAATTTCGTCTTGTCTGTTATCTATCCTATAAAAAAATCCTGTCTATCAACCATCTATCAATTAAATAAGCAACAGTTCTACGTCACTTTTGCTGTCAATCATTTCTGATGTGTTTAAATTGAAATTAACTCTTCTCTAAATCTGTAGTAATCTGTAGGTATATCAAACAGTGACTTGTCGACGGCTCGCAGCGGTAATGGACTGGAGCTAATTAAATTCGTCAGCATCAGCGATGAACCGATGAGGCGTCACGCTTCAGGCAACATTACTCGCTGTCAGTCAGGAATAACTAATATGCCGGAAATAGTATTTAAGTCTAATATGAATCTGGAATTAACAAATAACTAGCTGTTCCCGTGCGGTTTCATCCGCGTGAAATTATAAAAACCTTATTTTATTGTTTAGATTTGTCAAATTCTCAATTGCAAATGTCCTTACTATGGCAATCTTGCTTCCTTGATGTTGGCAGCAACTTATGGTCTCTTTCCCATATTAGGGTTTTTATCCAAAATATTTACCCCCTAAGTTTAATAGCGTGAAAATATATGGCCTAAAGCATGACGTAAGTGTAGGGCTTTTTATTTAAAAAAGAATTATTAAAAAATATGCTGTAATTGCTGACATCTTAGGCAACAAAGAAGTGTGTGTTTACGCTTTATTATATTAAGTACAGATGTACACTTTCGACACCTGTCAACTTTATCGAGCGATTCCGTAAAGTACTTAAGTTTTTAGTGTTCAGAAAACTACTAAAAATCTTCGTATCTCACGTGAGGTTGGATTGGATGTTACAGACATCAATCTTTTCCTCGATGAATTATTTAACACAATCGGCAAATTCTCGACCAAAGAACATAAAATTCTAACCGAACCAGACTGATAAATATTGAAGGTTCTAACATAAATGTACAACCTTATTTCAAAAACTAGAACTTAACAGACATTACTACCTTCCACTAAGATTTTGTACAAAATATGCATTTTTTTATTGCATTCTTTTTAATAATAGACTGTTTTTATATTGTCAGATCGTCCATTCTTGATAACAGCATTATAATAACCTATAAAAAATATACTCTTCAATTTCTATCCAATTTTTATGTCAGCTTTTTTAAATGTATATCATCGTAATATATAAAAAAATATAGTAAATGAGGCTTGCAATGAAACTGCGTAAGTTTGCAGCCTCTAGGACGTCTAGGACTCGGTCTGGCAGCCCGCCAGGTATGCGTTGATAAACATTTAATACTCCTATACCATATGTAAACGGAGCTTATCAAACAAGTTTCTTAACTATATGATGCTGTATATTGGCAAATCCTCTCGTGATAATAGTAAGATGATACTAAATAAATACGCCGAAAGTGATTGTTTTTTTATCTTTTATTTTGTTGTAAAGACTTTTAACTGACTTAAGCCTAGGATATGTTTCGTTAATTCAATGTATATTCGTTAATATGTCATCGACCAGCTCGTTTTTATACGTTTGAGTTACGTAATAAAATGCTTCAATAGCTTAAGCCTATAAAATTATTCGATTACTTTACTACGTTTTAATGAGATCGTTAAGCAAAAAGTTTTCATAGCTACGCTATCAGCAAATGAGTTTGCGATACATTACGAGTGGGGGCACTGGGGGCACTGGAGGCACTGGAGGCACGGGGGCATTGGGGGCACAATAAAGCTGACTGTCGCGTATAAATTGCCGCGATAAACTCGATATAATCAGCGCGTAAACTGTACAGCCCATTTGCTCAACATTTGCCGAGTAATAAACTCGGCTCTACTTCAAATGCGATATAAAAGTAGAAATGGATCGTTTCTTTGTATTTCACATTATTTAAGTTAATTACAATATTCGAGAACTTTTAAAAACCATATCCTAAATCCTACAGTTATTTTAGCTTCTTCTATTTATGTTGCATCCTTATTTTAAACCAAACAGATAAACTCAAAAAATTGTGCAAAACAAATTTCTCTGTTCGCACTTTATTAAATAACGTACGAAAGGAACATACTCTTCTTAATAAATACTTTACACGAAGGAAAACATGTACAAAATGGAACAGCTACTTTAGTTTCAACTGGAGCTTCGCATAATAAACGTTTTCGCTGAATACTCCGCCGCGAGACCACTGCAAAATACCAACATATAACCAATTTAAAGTTTTTGTAAAAACACCGCCACTACTCGCTTAATCCCTTGCATTCATTCTATGCATTTAGCTTTTAAATCGCACATAAAACTTCAGTTTTGTTAAAACCTCGGCTTAAAGCTTTGAAAAATAAAATAGGCTTGTTTGTGGTGTGTTTTCTTGCACGTGTTTATCCTGTTGAAACAGGCTTGCCAATTTAGGTGTGTTCTTGAATCCGGGAAAATGTCGAACAGAAAATCTCGGAGGCTAAAGTCGGTAGAAAGACGAGCCGTACAGATTTTCTAGATCTACAAAAATACTTGTTGATGTTTTAACATTACTTATTGCAAAACTTGTATTAATAGAGATTTTATTAAACAACGAAATAATTAATCGCATGTGGTATCGCATAGAGATGTAACTCGTGTTTTGAACAAGATATTGTGTTTTTAGAATTCTATATGATCTTTATATTCCTAAAATAAATCTTAATAAATTTGAAAATCTTAGAAAAAATGGCTCACCTAAAAATTGCATCTTTTATATTACTTTATGTTCGTAGCCTTCAATTTTCACGCCATCTGTCGTCGTAATCAATACTGAAAAAAAAGATTAACATTCACTCCTTACTTACTAAGTCTTACCTGTTGTACATCAAAACGTCAGGTTTCCATAGCTTGTTCGGTGTGATGCGAAGATCTTTGACACCCCCGTACTCGCTGTCATTCCATCTCAAGTTGTAGTCATTCCATTCCTGGCACGTTAATCCTTTATTAGACATACTAAAGTTCATCTTTACTTCTATTGCATAGACACAAATAATATCAGAACATTCTATAAAATTTTTGGATCATTTTTGAAACACGGCTTAACTCAATTGCTTTAATATTTAGCCAAAAGAATTCTTAAATAATATTTTTTCTGTCATTAACTGTGTCCGAAAAGCAATTAAAAAAGCGAATGTAAGCGCAATTCGTTGTAAATTGCACATCTATAGATGCTTCAGTTTCGATACCGTCCGTATGGACGTATCCATGCTTTATTGGAAATGTAATTGGAGATCAATACGAATTGAGCTCACAATATCGCCGACGTTCGATAATTGAAAAAGATACAATTAAGGTTATAGAAACAATTTTGAAGCCTTAAAGCGATATTAAATATATGCAAAATTAATTGCTTTATCATATTTGTATAAAATTCGACTATAATATAATTAAATACGCAAAAAGCCGATAAAAATGATTTTCGCACAAATTTCATTTACTTATTTAAATGATGTGAGTTGTATATCTAAAATTGCCTTTACCTTTCAACTTTTACAAAGTCATAATGTTGTTCAAAATGGAACGTGATTGAAAACGTATTGAACAATAGATGGCAAACAAAAACTAACTTTAAATGGGTACCGTTAAGTTTCAAAATTGTCTCAAAACTGTACGCACAGAACGGGCTATACAAGTTAAACTTGCCAACTGACAATAACGGAGGCCGCTATTTAGATAGCAACGTAACAAAGCTGACTTAAGGGCCCCTACAAACTTTGTACCCTCCACTTATATTACAAAAGTTTGTTTTAACTTGAAGGCAATATCTGGGCTGTGTCACCGTACGATTGTAAATTTTGCCAATTTATAATCTCACTAAACATAATTGACAATTTGGCTGACCAATTACCAATTTGACGTGTCATTAATGGTTTATAAATTGTTAAGTAATGATGATTGGTAATCTGATATTCTTCGCATTAGGTACTTTTAAGCTACAGTCAAAACTCCAAATAAGTGTATGTTTTTTTATTTGTATAAGTATACACAATAGTTAATTTAATCATATAATTATGTGGGAAAATAGAAATGTTGGGTTTGTTGTGTATGGCAATTTTAAACAAACGTATCAGCTCTATCTAGAAAATTCGTCAAATTTCAATAACCAATTCATTCAAACATTTTTAATATATAATTGGTCTAGTAACGTTGTAAACTGTCTAAGTTTACAATCTAATGGTGGCATTAACAAACTCTATAACAAAGCCATCGATAGTCGTTCCTAGAGTCGGAGTATGTCACTTTAGACGATATAGGGGTAAAAGTCACTTAATACACTACCATAGAAACAATATTCTTGCAATTAACAGCCAGTCCAGTGCGTACAGTTTTAAATCATCTTAAATACTGTCATCATAAACTACAGTAATAAACAGTTAACCAAATGTAAACTAAATAATAATTAATACACAGATTAAAAACTGAAATGAAATTATATTTAAATTTGTTGATAGTTCTATTCAAAATTATTAATATGAAATATTAAGTAATGTACTAATATCAACAAATTTTATTAGCAAATGAACATATAGAAGAGCTGATTTTCAACACGTTTTACAATAAAACAAAAGCCATAGTACATGGGTTATACTGCTCGCCCACCATAACAAGAGACCTCAGTAGGATGACGTCACATATTGTACTCTTGTGTCCACACGGGTCCCATGTTATTGTACACATACAATGTCAAGTTTTACAATCACAGACAGAAATACAAACATGCGTCAATACAAAACATGCAATTTTCTAACTAAACAGTACAAATACCACAATACAAAAGCGTAGGACTTATATCTAAAGGACCAATGGAAGTTTATTTTGACCGCTTTCCAAGATTTTTTCTCGAACATAATTAGGGTAATCAATCACTACAACTTTTTTAAATATACTAAGCTGCCATTTTGGTAAATGCTAAGTTAGGTATCATTTAATTCGCTTACTAACATACCTTTAGTGTTCATTCTAAGATATTGAAGCTTATATATAAAATTCAAGTGTAAATTAAGTTAACTACAGTAAAAGTATGTTATTTAAGCAATATTTATATTTATATTTTAATAAATTATCAAACTTACTTAAATAACTGTTAAATAAAAAAATAACACTAATTAACTCAGTAAATAATAAAGTGTATTATTGTTGAAATTAATAAAAAACTTATTATAAATACAAAATTCGATTTATCTGTCAAATTATCGAACTTAATGTGAAATTTTAGTGTATGTTTTAATTATGTTTTTAACAATAATTTCATTCCACATGCATAGTAATAAAGTACTACAGTCAGTTTTAGCCAAACATTAAAAAATCAGCAGATGTTCGTTTTGTGCACAATATTACAGTGATTTTTACGTAAATAAGATGTGCAAAATTTTGATAAATCGACAATCTTTCACCAATATGTTACTTTCAATTGACACAAACCTAAATAACGCTCGTTTTTTTTAGTTGTGTTTTTTATTATATTTTTAAATAAGCACAGGAATGCTGACAATATCGTGTTTTATAATATATTTTATGAGTATGTTGAGGTCAACTATTAGTACATATTGTTAATGCATTGCGGCTTACACGGCAGTTTTATCGCGAAAAATACTATACGAAAATTCATCAAGAAATATCTTCGTTAAGGGGATAAAATTAATTAAAACCGACATATATGTTTTTTAGAATTAGCTAAGGTATAAAATACTTAATATCTCGCCGCTCTGAAGTATTTATTCTTTACTTACCGGTACTTAAAAAGTAAAATATCAAGTTATTTTAACGATATGAAACATTACTGAATGTACCAAAAAAGACTAAATTATGATAAGTTCGTATGATGGGTTGCATGACAGGGTCTACTCTCTAGTCTACTGCATGGCTGGAAGATCATTACAGGGATCGAAATAATCTCTAAGAAACTGTTAACAGACAGTGACATGTCAAATCTGCCGCATACTCCACAATGCAATGCAATTTTCATAGATAGATAGCAGAAGAAATTAAGGACAGAGTCAACGCATAGAATCAAACAAGTCAAAGAAACTAAAAGAAGAAATCAAAAGAAAAAGGAAAGAAAAGATAGAAATTTTATTGAGTTAATTTAGTTTGCTTTATTTAATCACACTTACCAATGACAGCCATATATTGGTTATAAGTAGTTGATTCTTCTCGTCCTATTTGGTTAGACGATGTCAACATAAACAGAGAGAAAGGGCGCAGTCAGTACAATGTTGTAGAGAGGTAACTCCACTCGGCGCACACGGCGGGCGGGGGGCGGTAGGCGGCGGGCCTTGGGCAGGGGGTGCGACCGCCGCCGGGCTCGCGCCCCCCTCGCCCGCGCCTGCCGCCCGCCGCCCGCCGCCCGCGCCATCTAATGCTGGTAGGCGAAACGACGCAACAACAAGGTAACGAGTAACACCGACTCCATGCGACAGTTTGCCGCGAAGGCGCCTCGAGCCGCGCCCGCCTCCTGCCTACACCCAAACACTATATCCCCGACATGTGCTTTCAAAACGCAAAAGCAATATACATAATTCTGTGCATACTGTGCTTTTAGCGTGAATAGAAATTAGAAAATTTTGTATATTAAGAGAAATTTTGATAAAATCGAGTGTTATGTTTACCGGTGGGGTCGCAAGGGCGGGGCGGCGAAGGCGCCGGGCCCGGCTCCTACCACTTACCAAGTTAAGCCAGACGTTTGTCGTCAAGATTTGGTTTTTCTCATCCTTATTTTGTTAAATGCAACACGCGGCAAAAGAAATAAAAAACATACAGTGAATTTACGTAAACTAATTGATAATTCAAGTCTGTCGCCATTTGAATCTAACGGAATAATTATATCAATGGAAATTGTAAAGGCTTAAACAATAAGGCTTTGTAACTAATTATTTTACGGCTATTACTCACGTCTGATTTATTTCCGGTGACGGCACCGACAAGTTTCAGACCCTGCGGGGGTCCTTCTTCAGGGCGAGTGTTAGTGGGCTTGTTTCGCGGTCGCGTCGCGCCTCGCACTGCGGGCCATCGCTCGAAGGGCGCGACTTGAGGGGGCGGGGGGCGCCGGGGGTGCAGTTGCCATTGCGTGCGCCGGCGGCGACGATGTCGACGAGCTCAATATTGACGAGTCATTGTTGTTGTTGATATTAAACGGGGCGCAAAACGTACTGACTATGTCAGCTACGTATTCAGCACCATCCTCGTCGTTCTTCTGCTTCGGTCTCAGCAACAGGGGTTCCCACGTTGGAGACAGAGACCAACCCTTGTCTCTGTTGAAATTAGGTCGACGGTTGATTTCGATGGCTTCAAGAAGCTTGCGCGACACAAACGTGGGAACCCCTGTTGCTGAGACCGAAGCAGAAGAACGACGAGGATGGTGCTGAATACGTAGCTGACATAGTCAGTACGTTTTGCGCCCCGTTTAATATCAACAACAACAATGACTCGTCAATATTGAGCTCGTCGACATCGTCGCCGCCGGCGCACGCAATGGCAACTGCACCCCCGGCGCCCCCCGCCCCCTCAAGTCGCGCCCTTCGAGCGATGGCCCGCAGTGCGAGGCGCGACGCGACCGCGAAACAAGCCCACTAACACTCGCCCTGAAGAAGGACCCCCGCAGGGTCTGAAACTTGTCGGTGCCGTCACCGGAAATAAATCAGACGTGAGTAATAGCCGTAAAATAATTAGTTATAAAATGTCTCACGAAAGTTTAAACAATTTAATAAGGCTTTGATAGAACAAAAAGAGATATTGTACAGATAGGACTTTATCGATAAGAGAACGTTTTAATAATAATCCTGGCTATTGCGGATGAGACAACAATTGAAATTCCCTTGAACATAAAAGATGCGGAAATAAATAGACAATTCGCTCAAGCAATATTTTGTTCAAGGAAAATATGAAACCCTAACATATTGAACAGTTTACTTCTATAAGCTTGAGCTTATCACTCTAACACTACAGTGTTACAGTAGTTAAAAGTACCATTAAATCTTTCTTATAAGTTAATATCTTACTTACCATGGTAACAAGTTTTAATGTAAATGAAATTGCTGTATGGATAAAGAACATTGTAAAGATCTCAACCTGTTCAAGGAAATCGATTTGACCGATTTCTTATTACTACATCTAGGTTAAAAAGACGTTAGATATGTTTTAAATAATAATAATGTTAACAGTATTTTATTATTAATTATTAAAATATTCCCATCTCGAAGATTTTCTCAAGAAAATGACCAAAAATACTAAATTTGTCACAAAACAAACAACATAAATCAATAAATACATTTATACGATAAAAGATGCAGGCATTCCATTTGCCTAATTAACGTAGTCTCGGCTTCCTCGACGACTCGGCGCCGGTAACTTAAGGGATTCTATGAACTTTTACTTTGTGGACAATTATTTATAATGTGCAGTGTTGCCAATTTTTCTTCAACTTCAACTCCCTTCTTGATATTGTCACTTTCATTAATCCATCGTAAAATACTAAATGTTATCATCATTATTACTCTCTTAAATATAAAATGTAAATTTAAAACAACTTCTAAGATGTTCCAAATATTTATAGCTTAAAATATTTTACATTGACAAAATAAAGTTAAAATATTTCACTGTTGCCAATGACACTGTGAAAATATTGCTAAAAGATGCGAAAGCTGGGAGCGCTTTGAAAGCGTTATGCCCGCGGCACAACCGCTGTCGACTTACTTTGTCCCCCTGGTTGTTCCATTTTACAACGGAACATTATCCCGTTCGTGCAACTTCCGTTGTGTTCTAGAGATCAGGGCCACAAGAGCGCTTCGTTAACTGGATTCTTAGAAAAGTTCAATTTCAACGCCTTTCTTTTCTAACTGTATTAAAGAACATTTCTTTCTAGTTATTTCCAGTCAATGATAACTTAGATTCAACTTTAAAATCCTTCATGTTTTAAATTTATTATCACTACTATAATAGTTTTCAACAGCACTTCAACACAAAGACAATAAATTTTACGTAGTAATAATGTAGTTTTCTAATAGTGAAAGATTTTTTGAAATAATTCCAGTGGTTTTGAGTTTCTATGTTACGTATTTGGAAAATAAAAAAAAACCATTCGTCTTTATAATATTAAGTACAGATTTTCATTTTTATGAAATGTATTTATCAAGTACTTCAAGTTATAAGTATTTGCTGAATGTACAAAAAACAAAATGGCGTGCCTGATTTAATTAACAAAAACAGATATAACGGAATGTTTTGTATAAATATCTGTGGTAGAGTTATCGTATTATATTATGTACATAAGATTAAAAAGGCTAATATTCATAAGAGTCCTTTAGGAACGATCCCGGAACCGGATATCCGGTTTATAAAAGAAACTCTAAACTCTTATTACTGAAATATAATCAACGATCAAAATTAAATTTCTATTTAAGATAAATGACAAACATAATAACATTTTTCTGTTGTTCCTTTAAATTACCACCTTCAGCTAAAAGCGTACACTTAGCGCTGAAAGTGAGTTCAGATTACTAAAGTAAAAGTAAAGTCGGTATCAAGTGATGTTTGTTCGCTAAAACATTTGTAAACCTAATCTACTTACAAGTTCTCATGTTAAGGAAACAGGAAGAGATTCACGATCGTTAATCTCTAAACGAAATAAACTACACTTCTAGTTTGAGCACTTGGTAACTTTTATTACGAACTAAAGCCATTGTAAGATCCTTGTAGTGGACGTGGAGATTTGATAACTTATAAACCTAACACTAACGTAAAGCCACTCCTTAGGAAACTAACGCCATCTAGTGGCCTTATCATTAGTAGGATTACATCTACGAGTATGTCTATACTAATATTATAAAGAGGAAAGATTTGTATTTTTGTATGTATTGAAATAACTCAAAAACTACTGGGCCGATTTTTAAAGTTCTTTCACCGTTAGATAGGTAATTTATCTGTGAATAACATATGCTATATTTTTTTAATTTCACGCGGGCGAAGTCGCGAGCAACAGCTAGTTTTATATAAATAAAGGAATTATTTGTACGTAGTACTTTACTTTTTCAGTCTTTTTGACGAAATAAACATGTTATAAAAATGCATACTATGAACTCTCAGATAAATATTAGAATTGACGATGTACTAGTTAACTGTACAGTTCGACTGTTCGATTTAAATTGAAGGTGTGAAGTATAACATGTTGTATTTGGTATTGAATAAACCAAATACGTTACAGTCCAGGGTAACATTATCTCTAAACATTATAACTTGGAGGCTACGTAATTTGTTATATCAATTGTTCCCAGGGCGTTTTCGGGTCTGTTAATAAATTTTACAATATCCACGTATATATTCACACTAACAAATACAACGTAATATTAACAAAGGTTCTAATCGCTATGGACATTAAACTTCGATAGTTTTGTTAATTATAGTGTAAATTTGGAAATTTATTCAAATTTATATTTATTGTCTGTAAATGGAATAGTTTGAAATATATTTACGAATCAAATACATTTAAATCGTTAAACAATTTGTATTTGATGATATTTTCATTAAAAATTGCCTAATGCTAAAGAAATAAACTTTATTTTTATCTATACTAATATAATAAAGCGTAAACACACACTTCTTTGTTGCCTAAGATGTCAGCAATTACAGCATATTTTTGAATAATTCTTTTTTTAATAAAAAGCCCTACTCTTACGTCACGTTTTAGGCCATATATTTTCACGCTATTAAACTTAAGGGGTAAATATTTTTGATAAAAACTCTAATGTGGGAAAGTGACCATAAGTTGCTGCCAACATCAAGGAAGCAAGATTGCCATGATTTGTCATCATGTCATGTCATTTTGACATTTGCAATTGAGAATTTGACAAATGTAAGCAATAAAATAAAGTTTTTAGAACTTTACAAAGAAAATTGTAGTTTTACGTACAATATTAGCAATTTTAACGTAATCGTCTATCCCAGTAAAATGCATTTTTAATTCATCAAATCGTTCAAGACATCAAAAGAAAAATGACAGTGTTCCGAAGCTTGCACTTCGCTATGACTATTTCCCTTTTTATCTTTTAAGATTGCACTTACAGAAAGTAGAAAAGGAAGTGCCTTAGGAATAATTCGTTTTATTTATAGTCTTGAAGATATTGAAATATACAAAGAATCATGAATATATGTATGCTGTATGCATTATAATGTTCTTAAAAATGTTTTATCTTACGTCTTTTTAACCCATTTGTATTTAACTTTTTTATAAATATCCATTAAATTTGCTGAAAAATATCGTAAAGATTTTTCATATTTGTTTAATAATTAAAAAAAACACACACAAAATGATTCAAGTCTTATTGAATTCCTTTATCCATATTTTATACATAGACTTTAAAAGTTTTTAAAACTAGTTTTTTCAACTTCTTAGATCTTTTAAAATATGAATTGAAAACAATTATTTCATCAAACTCACGAAAAAATTGTTATATTTCGTTATATTTCGAAAGGACGAGATTGTACCATTGCAATTGTAAGATATGAGTGGAACCCTACCCACTAAGATAAGCACGTTTAGAGGTGTCTAGTATATATGAGAGATGGCTTACCACGTCAATGATCTGCTGCAACGTAAGACCGAAGCGCACCTCGAGAGGCTCGCTCTCGTTGGCGACAGGCCGCTCCAGGGTGTTGTAGGAGGCCAGCAGCGCGTTCAGCAACCGCTTCTCGTGAGGACCTTGCTCCGATACTGAACATAAAAAAAACTTGAATTAGATCTGTGTACGTATCTGCAACGTATTTAATAAAGTTATATTTCAAGTCATTAGCGACATTAAGCCGCGAAAACATTACTTTAAAGTGATGTAAGGCTGTTGAAGCAACACAAGTATCTTATGAATTCAGTGATGTTTTCAGTTATAGAAAAAAAAAACATCATTACTTGTTGCTATAAAAAAACTTTTGTAAACAGCAACCTCCACTTAATATAATATCTATAAAGTACACTTACAAAATCATACCTCGTACAATCCGCGCAGGAAACATTTCGATGAAAAATTGCGCCTCGCACCGCTACAAATTAAGTAAATCCCAAAAGCTTACCTTTGTCGGTGCCACACTCGTGGAGAAGCCGAGATAAGACCATTAGCCACGCACCTGGACTCCTCAACTGGATATATGACCGCTCTTAGCCGGAAGACAAAGGGCCCAATTTACTGGTGTGTTCTTTCTCAGAAATTCACTAGAGTCCGACTCGAAGGACCAGCAATAAACACTCGTTTTAGGAGCTTAGATCGCTCTTATGAACGTGATATACGGCGGATAAAATGGGACAGCCTCTAGTGGATTAAGTGAAAGAAAAGGATAGACATGTTCGGTTGGAGGTAAACGTTGCTTTATGTCCCGGAGAATTCAATGTAACCGCGGTCACATTTTACAGATAAAGGATATTGATTCCTCCTTTATGTGTGGATAATGGTTGATACCGCGTGATATTTAATGAGACTGTGAATTATAGATGGTACATAGTAGATAGCTTCTAATTAAAGTGCTTCATACTATAGCATTATGTTTGTTAAATTATTAAAACACATTAAAATGTTTATTCAAGTCCCGGCAGTAGACAGAGATATAGAGCGAACTAAACAAAAGTGAGAGGATAATGTCAACCTCGGTTTTGGTAGGTACAGAGCAATAACGTGGCAGACGGCAACTAATCCTCCGCGGCGAGGCGAGGCGATATTAACGCACAAGTGGACAACAGACTTTATTGCTGTATCTTGCACGGCCCGGACGGCAGCTTTTGGCAGCGGATCAAGCTTCCCGGCCACGGCTGACTCACGATTAACTTTGCTAATATTAAACTTAACAGTTTCAGTTACGATTAATTTTACTTAATTGGATATGTTTTACAACTCTAATTAACAGTTTCGTGGAAAGTTACTAAAATTACAACATCTTTTATGAAATACTAGTTGTACGCGACTTCGTCTACGTTTAATTAAAAAAATTATTATATAAAAATGTAGCCTATGTTACTCAGCGATAACGTAGCTTTTTAATAATGAAAGAATTTTTGAAATCGGCCCAGTGGTTTTTGAGTTATTCCAATACATAGAAAAATCCAAATATACAAATCTTTCTTCTTTATAATATGAAGTATAGATTAAGAATGCAAGAACTAAAACTATGCTACATTAAATATTCATCATTGTTTGAACACGGAATTGAATAAAGTGGTCGGATGCAATTTTCAAAACGTCATGAAAATGCCACACGAGGAACTAAAGCAATCACCACACGACAGTAGGAGACGTCAGCTTTGCTTGAATCTTGAAATAAACGAACTGTCGAGAGATCGTATTCGATTACTAGAGGAATTTCTACAACGCGAAGGGTTAATTAAAATGTCTATCTATGATTGTTACAATGACAAAGGCCAAGTCATGATAGAAAGGCTATTTAAGTTATGTTTTTGTTACTTTTTACACATCTGTGAGTTTCGACTGTGTTGCTAGATTTTGTGTTGAAAATTTTAAAATCTTTCTTACTATCGAATCATCATCATCGTCAGCCATAGGTCGTCCATAGCTGAATGTAGGCCTCTCCCATCGATTGCTACAATGCCCGGTCCTGTGGTGCCCGCATCCAGTGCACTTCTGCAAACTAACCCAGGCTCGACGGATCTTGATGAAATTTGTGATAGATGTAGAACATAGTTTGGAATGTTGAACACATATGCTACTTTTTTTGTTTTAATTCCGCGGATGACGACTAGAAGAAATAAAAATAGGAAGGGGAAAGAAATGGAAGTAGTAAATTTTAGAAAAATGAACAAAAGAATTTAATCAAAGAAATGAAAAATAGGAAATAAATTAACATCATTAAAATAAATGGATAAAATGAAATCTCATTACGTCGCTGCCTTATCCTTTAACGACGCACATAAAATAATATTATTATGAGTACCTTTGACGCTATTACCTTTTAGCTCGGGATCAGGACGCCTTATTGCAAGGTACGAGATATATTTTAAGACGGTATACAAAATAAGTTCTAATTGCAATTAAAATAAGCATTCTTTTCAAACGTTAAACAAAGCTCTATTCATTCGAATTTTATATCTAAACTCCACTATAGTGTTAAAATTTTACTATTATATATTTTTTTGTGTAAAACCAGACTATTTGGAATAATTTTTGGCTTAATTTTGTCCTGAGAACCCTAATCTATAGTTGCTGCAGTAAAAATGGTCTTGCCTATACTCATTACATCTGAGTAGACAAAAAGAACAAAATAGTAGAGACGCACGTGATTCAATCACAATAATGATGGCCACAACGCCATTCAATTTATGACATTGGCCCTCGTTCCTGCACGTGAAGTCACAATGACACGGTCCGACACTCTGTGGAAATAGATGTAAACGCAAACGTGTTATTCATGGATAGATAGTTTGTGAAGATTACAAGGGAGTATAGTACTTCTAAATATATTGCTCATATTTTTATAATAATAAGGTTTTAAATCCGATGAAGTATCATTTTCCAAACATCGCAGCATTTTAACGTTAAATACATAATTTATTAAATAAATTATTGTTCCAATCTATACTAGTCTATACTAATATTATAAAGAGGAAAGATTTGTATTTTTGTATGTATGTAACTCATAAACTAATGGGCCGATCACAAATTTTATTTCACCATTAGAAAGATAATTTATGAGTAACATAGGCTATGACTTTTATTATTTTTTAATTTCACGGGGACGTAGTCGCGAGCAACAGCTAATAAGAATATAAAGTCATTAAAAAATATGTATTAAATGACATTGCTTGAGGGGTATAAAACAAACGCTTTTTAATTTTTTAAACTGAGCATACTAAATTGTTGCTAGTTTTAGCTGTTGGTATGCCTAGTTTAAAAAAAAATCACTGAAGCGTATTTGCTTTTAAACCCTTCATTAAATTTACTTTCCTTCCTCGGATAACCCGACGAGTATGCATTCATTATTTTTTTATTGTTTAACTTATTCTCACGTTGTGTGTCCACAGCTAGTCTATAGTAGGACATGAATAATATTTCGTAAATAGGTTTAAAAGACGGATTTAACAATAATAATTAAAAGCTGTTTATCGAACCTTCTAGAAACCCATTCCCAAAATTTATTTTGCAAATTTCGGCAAATATGTAACGCGATTATGTCAAACGCTAATGGACGAATGCGATACACCGGTTCGCTCTAGTGTACACACAGCCTAATTCCCCATTAAGCGATTTTCGTTAATCGTCTGAAATTTTCATGTGAGCGGCCAACGTTATTCGAGGCACTAGCATGCTTCTAATAAAAGCAGATATGTAATCCATAACGTCTATTTTAAACTGCCCGTATTAGATTTTCAACTTTATGTTCAAGCAATAAAACTTATACTGCAATACGAAACACGAGAAACTTAATGAATTGTTACATTGCGGATAAATTTTCAACTTTGTTAATAAAATGTTAAAGCACATTTTAGAATAATTACCGCGGTCGGGCGCTCATCGGTGCGCTCTAATTGAATTCTCGTGTCCACACCAGCGGCGATAATAAAAATAAATATCAACAATTTTGTTCTTAATTTTATAATGCATCAAATGTTGGATACTCAAGTACTTTGCTGAGCTCTCATCCTGTTTCATTTAGCTCCATTATTATATGTTTTTTACAATTAAACATGACATTATATGAACAAGAGCATTGGTGGGGTCAAAACACTTGACTTATCTGCAGGTCCTGGAAGTCGAAAGTCCGTCATATAAAATTCAACATTGTAATGAAATATTCCATATATATTGGGTTTATAGAGTAAGGAGTAAGCAAAATTCATAACATAATATGTAACATTATACACGGTCCACTGCCGTCCCTTGGCGGTCTCCGCACATTTCTATTTCTACCGGACGATAATGCTTTACAAAGGACGACCTATCATACGTTTATTTATTTACACTTTATATTGTATTCAATATCTTGTCGTACTTATTTACCAGACAGGTTCAGGTTTTCGCACTTTAAGTTTCTTACTTTCAGATTTTTTTTAGAGATGGCAGCATACGAGCGACATGAACGCCGAGGTGCTCATCGACGTTTATGGACATCCGCAATAACAGAGGAACTACAGACGCATTCATCTTGGTTTGAATACAAAATATATTGTTGCAGATATGTACAGTATTTTCTATAAATTTTATACAAATATAAGCGTTAATATTAATGAATCTCTTTGACAATCCGTGCGATCGCGTAAATTATGTCATTTTGTCACAAAACCAGGACAAAGCAACGAAGGGAATGGGGCAAAATTGAGGTAGTTGAGCGGTTGTCATGGCAACGCCCCTTAGATAGTAATGACGGTCGTCGGAGTTTCTCCATCTACCGATCTATGTATTAATTAAATCGGTCGACTGAAATCGCCGTGTTATTAATCTGTATACAAATTCCATTTTAAATGTAAGTTATTGTTTTCTAATTGTATGGATATGACAGGTTTTGAATGTTTTATTGTACAATAAGTATACAAATGAAATTTATCTGTGCTTGAGATTATACAATTTGAGTTTAATTAAATCAAAATGTTCCTTGTTTACTAAAAAGCATTTGAACTGGCCCAAAATACAATTAAAAGGTAAATTATTAAAAACATAAATTACAATTTTCTGGATAATTATCCCTATATTCACATTTTAAGATTATAAATTCAACTGAGAACTAACACTTTAACCACTAAATGTTTCTCTCGACATTACGAACTCCTCGCTAATGACTATTGCGGTACATACTCGTATAAAAGGATCAACCGCTTCCCTGCCATTAGGACATCGTAAGCCCTTGGAGATTAATTCCTAATAAAACCTCCCATCTTATATTTAACCAAACCCGTTCTTATTGAAGTCACTATTTAATTCATAAAGGTTAAGATTAAAATATTAACCTTCCTTCTTAAATTTATATATCAAGTTTTTAGATATTTTCTTGCAGTACTAACTTCTATATCTGCGCTTCTATTAAAAGCAAAAAAATGTTTTTTATTGGCTAATTAATTGTAAATTTCTTCGTAATTATCAATTTTCTATATCATAATGCAAATATGAATAAATCTGAAAAGCAAAACATAATCCATAAAATATACATATTGAGCCACAAAGGTAACGGAATCCTTTGAAGGATTTGCTACCTTTCTTTTATATTTCAATGCTTTTATAAAAATTATGAATAAAAGAAGAAGAAGAAAGAAGCGAACTTCTAAGGCTACGCTTATTAACAATATATAAAAGTTGTAAATATGTTTTTACGAACGCTTTCGTATACTTCAAATTATTTTTAAATACTTTGAAATCATTAATTTCTAAGTAATCTAAGTTACTACTAACCATTCCGCTATAATTAATTTAATTAAACTTTTATTTTAACACAAAATATGACATGGAATTAATGTTAAGGGTACATGTTCCTATTTAATTCAGGAGCCAGCTTTTAGCTACAATGAAATAGTTTAAATCAATCTCATAAAACTTTAACTTAGCCAAGTTAAAGTTTATTCAGACCCTAAAATATAATGAACATGGTGAATATTAAAATGGTGTCAACATAATATTTATATAATATTCAGGTTGTAATTACATCATTTGACATTAGCCACGTTAACTGGTTATTCCGTTATTGAGGTTAAAATAGGTTCCATGATCGTAAAATTGTAAAGCGCGACTCTGCGGGTCAGAGTAAATTCATAATAGTAATAAAAATTCCAACACAGCATTATGGTTCTTAAAGTTATACAGATTGGAACTACAATAGCGTGCGCGACTAGCAGTTGTCGACACCCCAATGTTACAGCGAAATTTGAATATAGAGAGCCAGTTTAGTTCGACTTCGCTAACATGTATGCAAAAATTACGAGCTTGCCGCCAACTGTTGCTTCATAACACTTCCTAAATATATAAACATTTATTTTAAATGTAACTCCATTGAACATAAATTATAGCACATATTATGTAAAGCTACGTCACTTAAACAACTCTTTTAAATTATTTAAAGGCGCTGAAGTCACTTTACGTGAAACTCTTATGTTACATATAATTTCCTTTCTTAATGTCAAATAAACAGTCAAATAACTTATCTTTGTTTGCCCATACAAATAATTACAAAGGAAATAACGCTTATCTTTATCCGAGAATGAAAAAGGGCTTCTAAACCAAATACGGGTTAACTTAATTACAAAATCAATTAGGCACTGCGCTGAATAATCTAGGAACCGTCTAAACATACACTAAGTAAGCTTTCTCTGTAGCATATTTGTTGATATTCAGTCATCAATTAAATTTAGACGATATACATTTAATTAACCATCATATAAAACCAATTTTATTAATAAAATGCTAACTATTTTGGATATATATTTCAGTTAACTAATTCCAAAAACATTATTGAAATGTGCATACAAAAAGCTCTCAATCTAAATAAGTGCAACACTACTGAAAGCAATTTCAGATTATTGCTTAAATTGTTTCCAAAGTCTCCGGCTTTGTCCAGCCACTTGATTAGTGGCGGTCATTCCAACAGGACGTGTTACTGCACGCCTCATTCTGTTTGTACAGACCAGCTCTATCGATCTACTAGAACGCTATTTATTCCCCTTTCAGTTCTCAGAAAGAGGTTGATTTAATTCAAAACAAGAAACATTATATAATACTTTCGTTTCATTCTTCTTTTATATCCACATCTAAGAAAGTGTATATCTAAATTATAATTCATCATCATCACCAGCTCACTATACGTCCCCGCCGAGGGGCTCAGAGCCTACCCTACAGTTAGGGTGACTAGGCCATAGTCAACCACGCTGGCCCACTTCGGGTTGGTTGACTTCACACATATCTTTGAATTTCTTCGCCGATATGTGCAGGTTGCATCACGATGTTTTCCTTCACCGTAAGAACGTTGGGTAAATTATGTACATATGATAATTCAAATAATCGAAAAATCACGTTGGTACATGTGACATGGTATAAATTATAATTAACAAAACTGTAATTAATAAAGCACACACACGTTTGACTAAACTATCGCACAACTATCTAGTAGTGCTTTGATTCCTATGAGCTTATATGGAGGTGCACACACTACTCATTTCTTAGTTGTGCAACTAAACTGTTGAATTTGCTGCGAAACAATCCACAGTCAACAATCGCACAGTTGTGCGATAGTTTAATCAGAAGTGTACCCGCTATTAATCTACATTTAATAAATCTTATTTCTATAGATTTTTCTAAAGAGTATTTTTCAAATTAACTTTAGTTATCTTTATCAATTATTACTCAGTACCAGACTGACAAAACATAATCCCTTTATAGTAATATCGTCCCTTTTTCATAGTCTCCGAACAAAGGAAAAGAACAAAGCCTTGCTCCCCTAACCTTATTCAGTCTATCGATTGTCTACCGTGTCAGAAAACGTAGCGTCCACTGACACGTGTCAGCAAGAGATTGCTGCAATCAAGTTGTTGACAACACATGAAAAATTACAGTATAAAATAGTCCATTAGATTAGATAAAATGGTATTCTATATAGAAGAAAAACTCAAAATTATGATAAAAAATCTCGGTGGTTTTTGTTGTTGTTTATTAAACAACTTTGAACAAAAATAATAGAAATCAAAGATTCTACAGCTTGGGTTTATTTGGTAGGGAGTTAATATTATCAAAAATCCAGAATATTTTCCCTCGTAATGAATCTACGTACTCCACGTAATAGCATTTCCATTACTCGCTTCGTAATTGACAATTTGACGCCGAGCGCTGCGCATATTTCATTCTACACTCTGTATGGCGATAAAATCTCTCTTATATTTTCTAACATAAACAAAACAATACACGAAAAATAACACCTAAACAAAGGAAAAAACAAAAGAACATTAGCATGACCTTTAATCCTTTAAAAAAAATCTTACTAATATTATAAATGCGAAAGTTTATATGGTTGTTTGTTAGAAGGTATCTCCAGAACGGCCCAACAAAGCCCGATATAATTTGGTACAGATGTAGAACATAGTTTAGAAGAGCACATAGGCTACTTACTTTTGTTATTCTTTGATCCCGCGCGGACGATGTAGCGGGCAAAACTTTGTGTTTTATGTTTTTAAATAAGAGTATAGTTTACCCCTGCAAATATGTAAATTTATTTCAATCACATTCCATTAGTTGCAAGAATTAAAATCATAGAAATTTTCAAATAACAGGCATTTCATTTCTAGTACTGGCAACTCAGACATTTCACATTATGTAGCGCAAACTTAGTCCGATACTCGGCGTTAAATCCGCTTAAATCCATCCCTGTACGAGCGTGTATCAAATATTTGCTCCGAATTCTGGTGAAATTCCAAAGTTTATTGAGAGATAAGCTCCTAGTATTCCAGTACATTAAGAAGTTATTGCTTTTGATAGAGGATTTGTTTACCGAGAATTTACATTGTCCAGAAACTTTTAAAAAATCATATAGACACACCTATAACAGTATCTAAATTCAATTTTCATTATCTCTGTATAACAATTTTTACATGCAAGTTTTCTAAATTACTTTTTACTCCACAAAAATGTTCAATAGCGATTAAAACAACCAATATACGCGGTGCCAAAGCAAACGTTGAAATGAAACTCTCTGTTTTATTTTTTCCCTATCATTTGTATCAAAAACCAATCAGCCGTTAAAGATAACCGGAGCGGCGGCATCGCATAGAGGTCTGAGATAAAAGCACCGCTGAAAGCTCACCGCACTTAGCATTCACAGCTTTATTAAAAGCTCGGTTTCATATTTTAGTGACAGTGTTTTTATTGCCAGTTTTCATCGCTCCCGGCGACGGTTTATGGTTGCTTTTTTTATTTAGCGCTACTTAATAAATGCTACAAATATATTATTAATAAACTGTTGATATTTTTTAAATTCAATGTAATTTAACTCTAAAAAAGATATATTTTCTCCTTTATTAACATAGCACATACTATGTATATAGGTTTATGTAGCAACGAACTTTTGATAGACCACTAATTAGCATAACGTTAATATCAAGCGAAAACAGGCACAATTAACTTGCAAATGAAGTTCCAGAGAATTAATTTAGAAATGCAAGTGACATTCAAAATGGTTAAATTTCATTGCCCCGTAAAATCTGCGAAGTATAAACCTTACATATTTCTATGTGAGTTTTACTTGACTTGTAACAAAGTAACATTACTTTACATTGTAGAGTTTGTAAATGATAAATTTTCTATAATAAAACTAGTCTAGACAGGTCAGAACAATGTCCCGTGATACACGACGAGAGAAAGAAAATGATAACAACCTGGTATACTAAGAACAATTAAATAATATATTTCTATGTGTATTTATTTATAGTCTTTATATATCACTAGTAAAAATTAAAGTACCTAAAGTTGCAATAAAATAAAATACAAAAACTAAGATCAAAATTGTAGCATGCTTCATTGAAACAGGGTCATTTAAAAGTATATCGGTGCAATAACCGTCTAATGTGATACGAGACGCAGAAATAACCTCTCTTGCGGCTGTAATGGCTACTGGAATAAAATTTAACAGCCGCCATATAGTGCTAAGGCAACGAATCGAAAACTTTGCAATGAAACCCGAACGATAGTTTTAACGTCACTTGAGTACCGCAAACTGAAATCTTTTTATTGCGTACTATGGTAACTATTTGAGTAATATGTGAATTAATAACTTTCTCTTAATAGTTGTTGGTGTTCATTGGCCGGATTTAGACTTATTAAGTACAGGCACGCTTTCGCCTCCTCCGCGACCCCGACCAGATGCGTTGGTGGAACCGAGGGGTTTAGTGGGTATGCCTCGCAAGAGGAGAATCCCACATAACTGCCGCGCTCCCCCGGCGGACGGTAGTATGCATAAAGCATTCACCTCGGAAAAAAATAGGCTTATTAAGTACACACTACTGTGTTTAAGTATAGAATTATACAAATCTATATCTATACTAATATTATATAGAGGAAAGATTTGTATTGTTGTATGTATTAAAATAACTCAAAAACTATTGGGCCGATTTCAAAAATTCCTTCACCGTCTGAAAGTTAATTTATCTGTGAGTAACAAAGGCTATATCTTTTTTTTTAATTTCACGCGGGCGAAGTCGCGAGCAACAGCTAGTATTTAATACATTAAAAACATGTTAATATACCAGTTCGTAATAATTTACATTAATGTATTTTTATGTTTACGAAAAAGCCATTAACCTCGAATCCGTTAAAATTACAAGGGCCTTTTAATAAATATTGCAAAACAAATATTTTTCATTTGTTTTGAAAGCCGTTAGCGAATTCGGGTGAAAGCTTAAGAGGTCACGTGTTACAATCCACGAATATAACAACGTACGAACCGACGAATGGAAACAAAATATAATTTTGAATTACAATTTTATAACCCGTTATTCCCTACAGAACAAACCATGAAAAGTTTCTAATTAACATCCTTGATACATGAAAGCTCATTAATCATTTTTATTATTACATTTAAATTAACTCGCATAACAAAATAATTGAAACCTAGATTTGTTTGAATTTACTCTTCAATGTACGAGTGATTTCATTACAATCCGCTTTCATTTATAAAATACAAATTATTGAATAAATATTACGTTGAACATTAACTCAATATCAAAGGAAGTATTACATACTTGTGAATGTTATGTATTGCTTTTCAAGTGCTGAACGAACCGGCACTTAAAGATATATTACATACTTATAGGAAGGATTGAACGCTTATCGTCAAAATATTTTCATGCGAAAATTTCACGGTACTTATTCGTGACACATTTATGCGACGAGATCTTACTCGATAGACGTTAGGGAAGCGATTACATATCTTGGGAGAATTTAAGAACATTTTATATGTTTTTTTTTTAAATATCACAATGTGAATGATAGAGCGGCCGCCTGAAATCGGCTGTCCTTAGACATCCGCAATTGCATATGAGTTATCTACCCTTAACGGAGGAAAAGACGAGCATAAAGAGGATATTTCCCTTTCCTATGCGTCTCATCCACCATCAAATTCACTTTCAATTCCATCCTCTCCTTAAATTAGGAAAAGACGAAGTAAAATGTTACATGTACGGAAATGACAAAATGTTCGATACATTAGGAAGCTGTCACTCGGCTCTATTCATTGTGGAGCGTTATTGACAATTTGACAAGCCACATGTTACATAGGACAGGCTCGCTACATCCGCGACGTGCAAAATTACATCGAAGACATTTCGTAATGCTATATGGAAACATATTTTTAGTAACATTGACAAGACAAGCATAAAGATGAGTCTCTATTCTTAATATAATAACATACATTCCTAGCGTTGCTTTGTAATATCAAAGTAAAAAGGAAGGGAGGATTAAAATTAGACCTCTAGTTCTTAAGTTTTACAGCGAAATGGCCAAACATATTACAAAGAGAATCACAGTATTAACATTTTTAGATATTTTGTATAAAAACTAGAAGTTGTTAGTTAATAATATTTAAAGAAAGAAGAAGGTTCTATAGCCATTGGTACTTCTGAATACGAGGTAATTCAAAATAGAAAATATATAGGCATTTTAGTCAGAACAATATCAAGTTACAGTTTATATATATCTAAGTAACTAGTTAATCTATAATATGAGAAAAACGTGTTATGACATTATTGAGAGGCTGACGAAGGTTACTGGCATATAAAGCTTGCGAACGCCATCAATCACACGTTTCATAGATATTCCACAATATAAGGGTTACGCATATTTTTATTTCTTCAGACGCTATTATTCTACTAATATAATAAACGTGAACTTTCGTGAGGATGGATGATTCGATCAGTTTCTTATATTTCAAGGATATAAGCCAAAGAATAAGGTTGAATATCAAATTAAAAAATAAATCAAATATACCTAACAAGATTGAAATGTTACCAGTAAATAAAAAAAAAAACATTTCTCGATTTCCGTATTCTTCGACAAAACAAACCGCGAAAGCAAATCAAATTGAAAATTCCCGCAATTACTTATTATTTCGTGCAAGCGTTTCTCCCGATGACAGTCGCCGAGGGAAAACAAGAATTGGTATAAAACGAAAACGCTCGTCGCAACACAAGAAAAAACTTTTTTTATTAAACGCCGCGCTATGCTGCCATCGTTTGTCGGCCATTTTTGTTTTCGGTAACCGCTCGCGGAAGATACAATTTTGGTTGCATTTAGGGAAAATTTCATAGCTATTTTAATAAAATGATGCAATTCCGGAACGGACAACAGAAGGCGATTATATTTCATGCGCCGCTGGAGGCGTTTAAATTTGGATTTTGTGTTGCATTTTTCAGTTTTCTGTTATTATTTTTGAGTTAATTGATTTATGCATAACTACCTATTCGATAGTTGTAATTTAAATAAATTGGAAAGTCCTATAAACGGATCTTATGATAGTATTTGGCAGTGCTGGGGGTAATTTTTATTCATTTCTTGTATTTTTTTTTAGTTCCATCAAAAAGAGACCTGCAAAATCGCAGCGCAAGCTTTAACATAAGTTAAAGTAGTATGAAATATTCAGCAAGGTGAGACTAAGCAGGCGTTGCGTCCGACAGACAAAGCTAGTGACCTCATTGTCTTACATATAGTTTACTTAGACAGGCTTACTTAGTCTAGGGCTTTAAGTCTATAACATTCGGTATAAAACTTGACAAAGATGTCAATCTGTAATCTATACTAATATAATATAGCGTAAACACACACTTTTTGTTGCCTAAGATGTCAGCAATTACAGCATATTTTAGAATAAATCTTTTTATTAATAAAAAGCCCTACACTTACGTCACGCTTTAGGCTATATGTTTTCACGCCATTAAACTTAGGGGGTAAATATTTTGGATAAAAACCCTAATGTGGGAAAGATACCATAAGTTGCTGCCAACATCAAGAAAGCAAGATTCCCATGGTTTGTCATCACGTCATGTCATTTTGACATTTGCAATTGATAATTCTACAAATGTAGGTAAACAATGAAATAAAGTTTTTATAATTTCACGCGGATGAAGCCGCATGGGAACAGCTAGTTATATTATAAAGAGGAAAGATTTGTATTTTTGTATGTATTGAAATAACTCAAAAACTATTAGGCCGATTTTAATTGATAAATATTTTTTATGAAGTACATAGTAACAATTTCAATAAATAAATAATTACTTTTATTCCGATACAAATTTGTATAAACATCCTCTTATGTATTCAAATATGTTCAAACTAGCACAAAATGTACAAATATATTAAAACGACATATCAAACAAACACATTGGCAAGAATATGTAATACTAACAGTAATTGCTATATCAAACAGCGCTTCAACTCGCATAATGACAATTATCCGCTAATCATATTTTATATTGATCAACTTAATGAATAACAAAACAACTAAATTCCGTAACTAATTTTGACACTAATTCCGATTAAAAACATATCAATATTCAATTAATATTAATGTAATGTACAATTGCATTCCATCGTTTCAAATTATGTCCAAAATTGTTTGAACTATTATAAAAACATTTAAAAACACTAAGGGCCTGTCCCACCACTGGCCGATAGAGGGTCAGATAGCTTAAAAGTGACGACACTGTCAGTTAGAGTACCAAAATCCGATATTTTGATCACATATTTTACAAGTTGGATTGTTATCAGACAATTTACAATTTGGTCAGACATGCCCTAACAGTGGTATAAATTATTGTATTACAATATTGATATTCTCTATTTCAAAACATTCAATTAAAGTTAAAACTTTGGTTTTCAACGGCTTATTAAGGAATTAAGTTAACCTAAAAAGACGTCAAATTGTTTGAAGAGTTTCATAACTTAATTCCGTTAATCTGTCGCTCGGGGAAAGAGTCCCCGATCGGCTCGGCTAATTGTTTTGTTGTTCCCATCAGATAAGTCAGCAGTTTCAATTAACCACAGCCTAGTAACGGATTTATATCGGCTCACTAACGAAAGATACACGTAAGTAAAGTAAAATGTTCTATAAATATTGTCGTCATTTTCTTTAAGGAGAGGTTGAATAACACATATAAAATAGTCACATCCCTAACGCATAACAAAGATTAGTAATGTCATGTTGTTCTTCATCAATTAGGTCAAAGTAACCCACTTGTAAAATAATGAAATAAAAAGAAATACATTTCACTCCGCTATCCCCAAATCTTAAATAACTAACAAATCGCACATCAGATAGAAAAAGTCGAGTCATCTAAAAGGAAATGGTAACTCCCAATTCCACAACTACACATTTTCATGAATAAAAGTCAGAAGGGATTTCGATATTTTATTCTAAAAAACCTTCTCTCCCTTCTAACCGAATCACTACGTTTCGTAAAGAATGTGTTTTACAACGACCGCTCTCTACACTGGCAATACGATACAAAGATATGTATGTAAGGAAAATGTCCTCTGTAAGTATCCCACCTGTCTCGAGAGCCTTAAATCCGGACCGAAGTAAAGCCTATTTCCCATTAACCTTTTTATACAATAAGTAACAGTACATTTCTATACATTATGTTATCGACCTCCGATGGAAAAATTAAACGCGTCATTTACGATATGCATACGAACGAGTTACTAATGGCAAGTTAAATACTCGTATGATCACTGACCCTATCCCCAATAAATACGGCAATTGTTGTCGAACTTTTACTCCGGTAATGAAGTCCTTTTAGTAATTTCTTATGTAAAATTAAAACGCAAATTAAATAAAAACAATAGTAACACAAAGAAACACAGAATGCCTGCACTAAAAACTTTGTTCGTGTCATTTAAATGATATCATTTTCGTTGTGAAATAAAATTTCATTTTAAACGAAATCCCACAGATGTTATATGCAGCTAAAACGTTTCATAAACATAGTACTGGTAGAATTTCATAAGATCCAGTTTCGTGCTAAACGAAATTTCAATCAGGAGCCGCTGGTTCGCGTCTTTTGTTCATTTTTCGGCGAATTTCAATTTCGACGGAAAGTGTTCGTGCATTTCCAGGGCGGAACGGAATTCTCAACAAAGCTATACAGTGTTTTGACGCATTTCGGATGCAAGGTGCACTCTACATTTAGTTTTATCCAGTGCCCGTATCTGAGAGCTGTGTTGCGCTGTTTTGATTACATTTCTTCTGTAAAAAGTCAGCTAAGATATCTATATCATTTAAGTAAAATATAATAAGTGACTAAAATATCATAAAGACTTGCGTTGGCTTCGTTTTCTTAGGAAATAGGTGATAACTGTCATGATCCTAAAGTAAGATAAATATCATTTAGCCTTTCTGTGTGCTTCATTTTTTATCACAAGTAAAATAATTTATTACATTGAACATAAATACACGATTTAGGAAAGTAGCGCCGTACAGCGAATGTGATCCCGGCGCATAGATAATGACCACAATTTATTCCGCCAGTGTAACGACGCAGCCCAAATGCGAGCATCATACCACGACACGTGTAGCCAACGATTCTAACAACATATTTACAGAACAAAGAGTTTGGTACATTGTAATTTTTACCGCATTTAACAAAAGAAAATGAAGGTTTTTGTTTACTTATATTAGAAAGTCTATTCTTATTTCTAAGTTAATAAATAAACAACAATAAAACTCACGCCCATAACAAATAAAGGTAGGCAGAGATCACGGACTTTCATTTGACTCGATCCTAACACACCTCTAGTTAGTTCACTTACACTCACAAACAGGTTCGTGTGCTCTTAAGTATTTCATCAATGTATACAGTACAAATCTGTCTAGGACGGCCCCAAAAATATTGAGTAAATCAACGAATAATATTATTCTCGAGCAAAAGAATATGGCATACTCTTCTGGGACTGTAAGTTATTTACGTGGCATAAAAATGGTCGATCTCGTTTAGCCTACCTCTGCGATCGCATCGTCGAGGGACGACGGGCGGAATCGACGCCATTTTATGACCCATAACTAACCAATATGGCGGTTGGCGCGAAATAATTTCGACGCAAACCGTGCGACTCTGAGTATAGAATTTATTGAAGATTACTTATGTTTCGTGTTCTCAACATCAGTGAGTTTTTCATTATTTAAGATCAATTAGTG
>LD689013.1:789537-801676 GCA_003118335.3 Papilio memnon
CACCAAATTTCATCTAGATCCGTTCAGCCGTTTAGGCTACAAACTCTAACAAACTTCCATCCATCGATCTAACTTCTTCGCATTTATAATATTAGTATGTCTATGATTGATGTATTCCATGTGACATAAGTTTCTTCTTGAAGTCTTAGATAAAAAGAAATGTATAAAAACATAACATACAAGAACTTATTTATTCTTAGAAAGATAAATGAGTAGCGATTTAGATGCACACGTGAAGGCATTTGGCGGCACATACTTTATGACCACAATTTATCGTAAATCGACAGCACTTTGCAACATAAGGCTTACATTATTTTTTCAATTTATGCCGCAGCCGTAACTTCACAAGTAAGTTTAAGAAGTACTAAAAATATGTCTTGAATAATATGCAAATTAATTCTTAAAAGAGCTTAAAAAAACCTATTAAAAAGTACCCAATTACTCTATTAACAGGATATCAAAGTATGAAAGTTGCTGTTTCTAAGGACATATAAACTATCCCATAAAATTTATCAGTCTAAGCAATGTTGTTCTTACAGTATTAATTATTCATTAACTTGATTAAAAGTTAGAGCTACGAAATTGGTAGACTCAACTACATTAATTGAACCTACATCTGCTACGAGCAGTTGACGTAGCAGTATGCTACGAAAGTCGTAGCAAATTTAAAACACAACAGGCTACGTGACCGGAATGGAGAAAAGGTAATTACGTCGTCACTGTGGCAATTGCTAGTACACTCAAATCTACGTACTATACTAGATAAGTATATTCTTTAAGTACACTAATAAGAAATGTAAGTCAATTAATTTAATTATTATATACTAGTACAAAATGTTCACCTAAAAAAAAATATCCTGTGCGAAAAATAACTTATCTATTAATCTCATTACAAAAATCTATACTTACTGGAAGACATTATTTAATTGTTTTATTGAATCTACTTCATTTGTTTTCAATAGACATATTATGTAGTTCATAATCATGCACTCGGGTTGCGGCCTTATAAATCAAAGCGAACCTCAAATCACTAGTCAGCATGAGCCGACACTCGCTTGTTTCACCAATGAGCTGTCATGGAGCACGCTTCGCCGTCCTGTCACGACAGGCGGGGTGAATGCGTGGAGGACAGCGAACAATGCGTGCATTGTCTCGGCTAAATGACTACAACCTCTTTATATGACGTTATTAAAATAAGACGTGATACAACTCTACAACAACAATAATATGCGGTAATTATAAAATTTAAAGGACAAGCGGTTTTTTTTATTTGATTAAGTTTGTTGCATTTTGTTGATATACCGATGAAGAAAAAATCATGACAAAGGGACTCCTTGAATTCCTATTTTCTTGGAAATCAAACTTACATCTAGCAAACGTGAGAAGCGATTTGTTGGTTGGCGGCAATAATCCCACTAATATTATAAATGCGAAAATTTAAATGGATGGATATTTGTAAGAGTTTGTAGCTTAAACTGCTGAACGGAACTCTATTAAATTTGGCATAGATGTAGAGCATAAACTGGAAGAACACAAAGGCTACTTACTTTTGTTTTTATAATTCCACGTGGACGGAGTCGCGGGCAAAAGCTAGTGAATTTCTAATATACAGGTTGGTTTAAAATTTTGCATTTCCATTATTTTCCTCTATTAAAAAAACGTAAAAATCTGAAAATTTCCTCGTACAATTCCATCAAGATGCAAATTCCAAAAAACTTCCATCCGCATTAAAAGATTAAAAAGAAAAGTCCATGTTCTACGTAAAAGTCTTATTCTTCGAACGAGATCAATTCCAATAAATCTCTTTATGCAGCATCCAAGCGAGTTTCAGATGATTCAGAACTTACGTTGTTAAATTGCTCAGTAAGGAGTGCTTTCAATTTTTCGTAACTTCAACTAACAAGCCTATTGAATGCTTTTAATGAATTTACGTAAGCAAAAGCTTTGAGCTTTTTAATAATCTTTTTTGTACAGTTTTCGTGAAAAGTGTGTAACAAACGCTTAATTTTTTTCCTTTTGTTTGTTAGCGAGAACTTCAAACTTGATTTAAATGTGAGTAATTTAATACTTAGCTAGAAGATTTTTTTTAACTAATAAATTAGCCATTAAAATTCCGACTACAAATTTGTTTCTCAATTTTTTTTTAAATTACTGTATTTTATAGTATTGATCGTATTGGTAAAACCAAATATCACAAGATTTTGTTAGATTGTTTAGACAAAAAAGGCCTCATTTAAAAGCACTATTGAGGCGACGACAACCTTTTAGAGGGTTGATATAGAAGGGTTCTGCGTCAAGTATCACGAGGGACACACTTCGACAAAGAAGATTTACTTGATTGTTTAAATTGGCTTTTGTTTTATTACACTTAATAGCGAAAAACATATAGCTTAATTATAAATATTGTACATTCCGTTTGTCATCTAGAAAAAAATATATAGATATATATATGATATATGATAAAATCTTCTTAAGAAATAATCTTAAATTTCAAATTCATGAATAATAAAATATAACGTTAAGAGGAGGGAGATATTCTTGCAAGAGTTGGGTTCGTTCACGGCACATAAAATGTATGATACATACAGTCCCACTTCACAATCGCTTCCTCGACCAGCCGCGACCGCGCCGGAAGCGACGCCATTTTGTAGCCTGACAACACAACGCGGAAGGCGGTGGAAAAATATTTTATATCATATCGTTTATTTTTAAGTTACCAACAAACTTATATTAAAAGCTAGCATGAAACTTTAACGGAAACAAAATGTTTGCATATTTACACGCTATCACGGTCAAATCAAAGTCAAAGGTCAAAGATTTGTACTTTACTTGTAAGTAACACTTATCTTTTAAATAGTATTCTGATACTAATCCAACTATTTGTTTCACAAAAAATCATGAATTTACTATGTTAATTGATACTCATGTCTGTATAACAAATTGCGATACATTATATATATTGGCAGACCCAAAAAACTCCAAACTTAAAACAAAGTAGGCAAAAGCTCGTCGCGTGGGACTTCGTAAAACGTCCGTCGACTGCGATCACGATAACGTCCCAGGAGCTTTTACACAATGTCAAGTTGTTGCTATTTAGTATCCCAAAAACTTCTGACACTTGTCTTAGACTTGTCTCAAACTACAAGAGAAATTGTCCAAATTTATAGTACCTACGGGAGTAAAACACCTTAAATTATTAGTCACTAAGAGATGGCAAACATTTGCAGATTGCTATCATTCCATGCATGCAATTTATGAGTCTGTGTGTAGCATAGATTGCATAGTTGAACCGTCAGACTTTTTACAATCATTTTAA
Source organism: Papilio memnon (assembly GCA_003118335.3). NCBI lineage: Eukaryota > Metazoa > Arthropoda > Insecta > Lepidoptera > Papilionidae > Papilio > Papilio memnon. The sequence continues at coordinate 792,854 of LD689013.1, forward strand.
GCGATCGATGACTTACTTTACTTCATAATTTTCTCAAAATTTATACGTTACAAAATTAATCAATGAAAGCTAACTTACAAATATTTACTTTTAATTACCATCATAAATATCAATTGCCAGTATCTCGCGTGTTAAAGTCAACAAGAACGGAAACTCATCAAAACAACGCGCAAACTCCAAATCTCAGCTAGAATAATTTAAACAAAGCAGTAACTGAACACGCAGCGCCATCTAGAGTGTATGAATCTCACTTTACTTGCAGCGTTGAATTGTTTATGTTCGCGTGACTCCACTCCGGAATTACAACAGAGGCACTTTGTTGGATAATTTAAGATCAATGTACTTGTATTTGTCTATTCGTATGTATTTTTGCAAGATTTTGTTTGCTAGTATTGTTTAGCATTGTCGTTAAAAAGCTATTTGTTAAGTTATTTATACAGCTTAAAAACTTTGTATTGTAATAAATAAAAAAATGAATTTAAAACCTGAAAAATATTCAAGTCGCTGACCGGTTGTTAAAAGTATTTGTTAATAGTCAAATAAGTTTCTGAAGCTACGAATACAAAAACCAATTTAACGAACCGTTAAAAATTTTAATTTGTACAAAATAAGTGAACATCGTTTTATTTTACCGCTTGATACTGGCCACATAGCTTTGAGAACATGAAACTATTTACAAGGAAGTAATCTAAAATGAGTGAGATAAGATTCAGATCTTCGGTAGTTTTAAATTGAAAACGATTGTCCAATGAAAGGAACTTTCAATTTAACAAGTCACTAAAGTGAAATCGAAAAGAAATTCTTGCTCAACATAAAAGATTTTTTTTTATATTAAAATTTCAAAAGATAGCACATAAAATAGATTGTTTAAAAGTTGGTAAGTCGGTAAATTGGATATTGTAGGCATAAATAGACAACAACAAAAGGATCGTCCCATTTAATGCGATGTAAGACCGTCGTAAGCAGCGACACGCGCGTGCCGCAGTAACGAGGTGAACGTGTTATAAGTGCTTCATTTGATGAGCCTTACAATTGTATTTTTAGTGTTATTTAAAACAATATATTTCATTACAGTTTCCCCGTTATTAGTTAGTTTTGATAACATTAAATGTTTACGGTAAGGTAATAAAAAGTCTTTTTACTTTTAACGCTTTTACATTCATATTTCCCAAATTGTATAATAGTTTTATTGTAGCCAGAGAGCTGTCAAGTGCCACAATGTGTCGACAAATGCACTCCGCGTTGGCCGTATCTCGACACTTTGATAGTCATATCAATTTGTATAAAGTGCACCAAATAGACAAAGCGATCGTTATTAAAACTAGTTTAATAAACGACACATGTACCAGATAAAACGAACATTATTAACAATGGTTGATCCCAAACTGATTTTATTAAATTAATAATTTGATCCGTTATATTTCAGATTTAAAGTTAGTCCTATCCTTTTTGGCAATTCAAATATTTGGTAGCAGCTGTGAATTTTTAATAAACGCCTTTTCATCATTCAATTCCCTCCTCGTTAGACAAACACTTACAGTTTCAATTTCGTCAATCTCGTTCCCTTTCAGTCATTCACTCATTGTATCTTTGAATTTATTCTCCTATATCTACAGTAGCTATGTTTTCATTTTTAGCCAAAATGTATTAATACTAGATTTCAATCAAATATAAGCAATTTTGCTATGCTGTTGAAAACAATCTGGTCATTGTAAAGTTTGACCGACAACAAACTGAAATATCTTCCAACAAATTATGTGTATGTAGTCTTACGTTGACTCCGAACTTGTACAAGTGAACAATCGTTTTAGTTAGACAAATGTCGACATATAACAATAGTTTTATAAAATATTTTCAGTTACTCATGCTTTGTGTTGAAACAGAGAGAATGTTTTCGGATCAACAATAGAAAATAGTTCAGTTTCGAGAAGTCAAACGTTTTGTCGACTGTTTCTAACTGTACGTCGACGTAATAAACAACATTTTAAGAGTACAACTTTGTACAGTCAGCTCCATAAATATGTATACATTTACAAAACTTTACATACTTGTATACAAATACCATTACAAAAATTTGAATACATGTATTTATCAATAATTATGACTTCCGTCTACAGATGTGCTGTTTATTTTTTAAACATATACCTAATTATACAGTTGACTGTACATTTGAAGGAAGCCTACTTTATAAAGTCATTAAGTAACAAAAATCGCATTAATTTTTACTAACTCTTCAACACTTTAAAATGAAACCACTACTGTCTTGTATTACGCTGAACGTTGGAAACGATAATTGCGGACACCCCCATGTCAATCAATCTTAATTCGTTGAATAAATTGAGGTGCGTAAAAAAGAAGTAGAAATCGAGTCCATTTGATATTAGATTAACGTAAAGGTCGTAAAGGCCTAACTGCCAGTGTCACTACTCGATTCCGAGATTGGTGGCGGTTTTTGACACGAAAATGGCACGTTTTTTATTGGCTCGAAGGACCAGAATCGCTCATCTGTAGTGGTCCGAGCTATCGACGCGATCTGGTGAACGTCGATCTATCTTTCGAGGACGAGAGCAATCTATTCATTTACATTCCGTTTCAGTGAGCAGCTGATAATGAAAAGACATACCTTTTTGCTTCAATAGCTTGAGTGGCCTCGATATCAAAGTAACGAATACCGAACAGAAATGCTTTTTATCAAAGAATTTTCTTAATATTAAAGCAATCTAATATCAAGGAGATCTGTTTCCTTTATTTCATAATATCGCTCCTTTTAATACGAACATTAAGTTGAAATTAAAGGCCAATGATATATTTTTTTATATCTAAATAATTTGATATTTTCAAATGTTGAGGTCGTTAATTGAGCAGTACAATAATCAATATAAATTACAGATTAAATCGTTTCACACTTAACTATGACGATTTCTACTGTCAAATTAAGGCAATTAAATGGTATTAGAGAATCTAACAGATATGTTAATGACTAACTCATACCATAAATCTATATATATAAAAGAAAGTCGTGTTAGTTACACCACTTATAACTCAGGAACGGCTTTACCGATATGGCTGAAAATTGGTGAGGAGGTAGCTTAGAGCCCGGAAACAGACATAGGATACTATTTATTCCGTTCGACAGCGATGGATGGATGGATGTTTGTTAGAGTTTGTAGCGTAAACGGGTAAACGGATTTCGCTGAAATTTGGTAAAGACGTGGAGGATAGTCTGGAAGAACACATAAGCTACTCGCTTTTGTTTTTATTAATTCCACGCGGACGAAATCGTGGGTGAAAGCTAGTTTATAATAACTAATCTCATCTACAAGATTTACTGGAAGCCAGCACTTGAGGGTAAGACTTATTAGCAATCTATTGATTTTGAATCAATGGAGCTTATCCCGAATTCTAAATAGCAAATTATATTGAGAGGTCTGAACTTTATTGTCGACGCAAAATCAACTGAAAAACAAAGGCAGTTGACTTCGCAATAGATATTCCGGTCAAGCCTTCTTTAAGCTTAATTTGCATTTGTAAATTCGGGTTACTTCGGGCCAATGTACAGTCAGCTACGCAAATATGTATACTTTTACAAAACTTTACTAACTAGTATAGGCCTTCTGATATGTACATTTAATGATATATTCGTCAATAGAATGTCTTCAAGTACTGAAGTATGAAGACGGATAAGTCCATGCATATTTTAGAAAAATCGTATACAAGTTTTCAGAACATTGTAAATGTGTACATAGTTATGCAGCTGACTGTACCACAGGAAATGATTATAAGCGAAGTAAAAATTGAACCAATTCCCAGGAAAGTTTTATTACTCTTGATTACATTCTGCGAAATCGCTGCTAGGTACGGGGGATTCGCGTTACATTTACCGCATAAATTACGTGCCATTAAGAACGTATTGTGTGAGACTAAATCGAAAAAGTTTTTACTAAGTCCTTATTAAACACGAAGTCATTTAAATTTTTAAAACGTGACTTGAAACTGAAAAATTTCGTCAACATAATTAAAATACTTTTTTAAAAGTATTCTATGTAGGGAAAACTCAGAAAATATACTTAATTCAGTAAAAAATATATGCTAAAAGAGCAATAACGGGTAGCTGAAAATTTGTGGCCATATGGACTGTGGTCTGTAGTGTCAAAACAGGTTTTTTTAAGGCACTTCAATATTTCTAATGCTACATAATCTTACTATTAATAATATTCTCATTTCGCTAAAATATAAGGAAACATGTTCATTAATTTAATTCATAGTTCTACGATAGTTTATAATAAAATACACTAGTCACCTTGTCTAGAACAAATATTAAACCACAATGTTTATTCAGACGCAACCCTAACTGAGGTGTATTTTATAATTCCACTGAATACGATAGTTTGACAAACGCTGCTGTAAACAGTTGGCGACAGTTACGACTTGGTTAGAATAGGGCTGCCACAAACAATATACAATAATTAAACAGATTTAACTTTTTTATTTTTAAAATTAAATACATATTGTAATAAATGCTACGTCTCTTGGTATATGAATACATAAATTATTTCAAGTGTCCAAATTATAAATGAAAATCCAAAAATCCTTTCATAGCATTTAAAATTACAGTAGAAAGCTTAAATTTTACACATGGTTATAGTTCCAGGAAAAAAATTATTTATCTTTTTTGATTTATCTTCATTGTGTAGACAACCCTAATTTTGACACAAACTAAGGTATGTAGTATTTAGATGAGGCATAGGTAGGAGACCGTGCAATTCGGAGTTGAGTTTCAGATTCAATTAATGTTACCTCCCTGCTTCGATCTGAACGTTTGCAAACAGTTTATTTACACAATCAGACAAGCTTGACATTTCTAAATTAATGTATGGAAATGAACGTGGATGTAAAATAAAAGTGCCGTTATGCTGATAAAAATAAACCCAATTTAGATACCACAAATATGGACCAAGATAAAAAACACAATGTAATCGACATTACACGTGTCGTGTTTAACTTATGTTACTCAATTTGCAATCAATCTTGATTTTTCCTCATTTATTATCCGCAATTCATAAAAAGCCCTCATCATCCAATTTCTTTCACATCAATTACCGAAAAAAAAACATGCCCGAAATCCGTAATTAGAAAAGTTTTCCATTTACGCGTCTGAAAATTTCGTGCCGATACATTCGTTGGGGACGTCGGGTTCGTGATAAATTTCGTTCTTAAATTCAAATCTGTCACATTCAGAGGCACGTCTCTTGTAAATGAGGGGCCCATTCAGCTGCTAGGACACACTTGAGATACGCTTCAATAACCTCTTTTGGACCTTTAGCACATTTTATAGCGTTCCCACTTGGATGCCTTTTCACGGTCGAGTAATTAAGTCACAATCTTTACCAAACATAAAGATAGTGTAACTACTGCATAATTTAATATAGACAAAAATAATTACTAATCCATTATTCTCTAATTCTTGAATTACATCAACAGATTGTCAACCTTTTTTTTGTGTGTTTTCGTAAACAGTTTATTTCAATGCAAATTACATTCAGCCAAATACGAACTTATACGCGGAAACTTGGAAAACTTCCCATAATTTTCTTTACTCAATTTCTTATTCTGTTTGCAACTTTGCTCGTAATAAGTCAGTCATAAAGCGACGCTAGCGCCACAGTTTCTGATTACCCCCGTAAGTAGCTTTACTGAGAACTTGCAGAAGCGTTACCAACGAACTTCCAAACTACATCTGCTCGTACAAGATTGATTACTTTCATCAACTAGTTAGGAGTAAACAAAGGAATTGGCGTAGATAATAAAAATATAGAGAACTTAATAATTATTAAATTATTAAATCAATTTTAAAATGAAATAAAAGTAAATTTCATTGTAAATATTTTACGATCATAAAGTGAAATGTACTGCGGTAAACGGTATTACAGTATTCACAATGGCTCGCATTGTCGATTCACTACAAAAACTATATTGAATCCGAATCGCGTAGCCGAGGTGCTGTGGTTGCAATAAAAAATATTACAAAAGCGTGTAGCACTACGTGACTCTCGCAACAGATTTAACATGTCTACGAAATATACGGATATATGAACATGAAAATAAATATTTTACCTTTAAGTTTTTTGTTTAACATGACTACATTTTTCTTGTACCCAAAATGAATTAAATTTTGTTGTATGTATTACGTATTGGTGACTTATTACGCTAGCGTACTAAAACGAAACGTGCCTTTTAACCATGAACTCGAAAGCACATTATAACTGGGCTACAACAGACAATCAAGACCGACAAGACAATCGCATGTAAGTATTTTCAAAAACACACAAGACTTATTATTAATTATAGTTAAATCAACTAAAATAAATGACCTGCTGATCATCACTACGCATGTGAAGCAGATTATTGAACTGGGTCGCAGATCAGCGCCTATATACAGATAGAGTAGTGATTTTCGTGAGTTACGAGTCACCGGCAATCGACTCATGAGTTCCCATACTTATAGTCCATCGAGTTGAGCCGTTATCTGCTAGTTGTTGGGCCGTAGCTATGTTCAAGGCTACGCATGTACATATAATTTAATAAATAATGAATACATTCTAATTGCCGTAAAACAAACATGAGATTAAACAAAAACAACACTAGACGTGCTGGATCACAGTAAAAGCCGGTCTCGCATCTCGGATTGTACGGTACGCTACGCGATAAAATTTAAATAAAGAGATGGGAACAATGCAACGCCGGTATCATTTCCGCTACGACAATGCATCTCGTAGTTTGCAAGCTGTACTTGCTGCTGTTATGAATGCTACATTGAAAGGATCAAACGTTATTTTTCCATTCATTTCACCGTTTTTTAGCTTGTTTTTAAATTCTACGCGTATTAGGATATGCATTTTAATGTACTAAACGATAACCGAAATTTTTTAATACTCATTTTAATTTAATCAAAATTAGCATTTAACGCTTTGTGTTCTAACCGTAAAAAACTTAGACTTATTTCAAATACATTTTATCTTCAATAAATTAACCCTTTTATACCGTGACTCTAGGCACGACGCATTTTTGACGAATCATAGTTATTTAAAAATTATTACGCGTATGCTTGGGAAATCAAACAAAAGTGTGGTCATGTTTATGGTGAAACATAAACACATCGGACTATAATATCTCAAGCAGTCACAGTTGAACCACGTATTTAACTAAACAATGTACATATGAGATAAAACAATTGTTTTATCTATGCGAAACGATTATAACAATGGTTAAATTTAATACTGAATCACGACAGTATAACGAACACCGCAACACGAACGGCAATATAAAGCGCAATGGATTCATAAACGTGGAAGAGTTAAAAAAACGATTTACCGATCCGTACCACGGCTGTTTGATTCCGAAACGTGATGAAATACAAAATAAAGCTGGGAAACAATAGCACAATATCATTTCCCGCTAGGACAATGCGCTCGCTCGACACTGGAGTCCCGACGGAGTACGGAAGAATCAAACACTGCTCGTACCTTCATTCATTTCACGTCTCTGCAAAAACGTTGACATACTTTAAACGATTTCGATTCTAGATCTATAGTTTTAATGATAAAAAATACAATTTTAACGACAACCTCTTAAGATAGAGTATTTAACAATCTTGTCGGTTTACTTTCAAAGCTTGTTCAAATGTGAAAATCTGTACAAATCAGAGTTTAAACTTCAAGAGCGTGCGCACACCTTTGACTTAACTATTGCACGACTATTGTGCGATTGTCGCTTGTTTCGCAGCAAATTCAACTGTTTTTTTGCACAATTAAAAATCGAGTAGTGTGCGCACCTACATATAAGCTCATAGGAATCAAAGCCAGACTAAACATCTGTGCCATAGTTTAGTTTCACGTATGCGCACGCTCATAAGGGCATTGTTATATTTAATAGATTCTTCAATTTTCGATATCAGTATATAGTTTAAACCAAGACACTTCTAGTCGAGTTAAGATTCAACAAGTGTACACAAGCTTGGCTACCAAAGCTGTAAATACGGCGTCGTAATGAAAGCGAGGTAATATCAAACTTGGCTGCTGCCCCCGCTCCCGCCCGCGCACTCCCGCCCCCGCCCCTCCAGGGCCATTCATCCCCCGGCCATTCCAACTTTGTGAATTTTAAATTAATCTTCAGCGAGATTAAGTTGCTTGCTCTTCTATTACAGTGTCATAAATATAACGAAGACCTGTTGGTGAGGCGTTTGAAAGTTTTAGATGCACGATATGTGCAAGTTAGCTTTTTCTGCACCAACAACAAATTGATATCTCTGTGTACTCCAGACTTTGTTTTATATCTGTGCCAAATTTCAAGAAGATATGTTGAACCGTTGCAGAATTATAGAGTAAACATTAAAAAACTAAAGTAATGTATCTCACAGGAACCGGACTATTTCCATGATAAAAAGCAGCCTATGTGTTGTTTCAGACTATGCTCTACATCTGTGCCGAATTTCATGGAGATCCGTTCAGCCGTTTAGGCTACAAACTCTAACAAACATCCATCCATCTAAACATTCGCATTTATTATATTAGTATGATTAGTATGAGTGTGATGAAAATATGTGTGGCTACAAATGTTTATGCAGTAGAAACGCATGGTATGTGAATAAACACAGTTTACCTATACTAAGATAATAAAGCGTAAACTCACACTTCTTTGTTGCCTAAGATGTCAGCAATTACAGCATGTTTTTGAATAATTCTTTTTTTATTGAAAAGCCCTACACTTACGTCACGCTTTAGGCTATATTTTTTCACGCCATTAAACTTAGGGGGCAAATATTTT
>LD689013.1:842248-852861 GCA_003118335.3 Papilio memnon
TTTGAGTTATTTCAATACATACAAAAATACAAAAATACAAATCTTTCTTCTTTATAATATTAGTATAGATAAGTATATTATTTTCTTTGTCCTTGTTAATAGTAAATAGTGTTTTAATATGGTTTTTGCAATAAGCGAGCTTACAAGTAGATTATATTACATCCTTTGGTGCTTCAACAAGTGGGCGGGGGTTGGGGGTACAGTAGACGGGATGGTTTGAGGGATGGGGGCGCGCTGATGTAAGCACGGTAGCAGACAACCTCGTCTTTATTCGGCGATAACTTGCGCTTCGCACAGCTCGATGTTATGTTTGAATGCAATTGCTTGCCTTGTTGTACTTAAAAAACTCCACTTTATGCGCCTTCAAAATTAATATTTACAAATTGCGAAATTGTAATTAACCATAGCCATAACTTATAATGTTGTATTTCGGAAGACTTTTCATCCTATTGATATATCTATACTTCTATACTAATATAATAAAGGGTAAACACGCACTTCTTTGTTGCCAAAGATGTCAGCAATTACAGCATATTTTTAAATAATTCTTTTTTTAATTAAAAGCCCTGCATTTACGTCACGCTTTAGGCTATATATTTTCACGCCATTAAACTTAGGGGTACATATTTTGGATAAAAACTCTAATGTGGGAAAGAGACCATAAGTTGATGCCAACCTCAAGGAAGCATGATTGCCATGGTTTGTCATCATGTCATGTCATTTTGACATTTGCAACTGATAATTTGACAAATGTAGGTAAACAATGAAATAAAGTTTTTATGATTTTCATGCGGATGAAGCCGCACGGGAACAGCTAGTTATCTATAATTAATAACTGCTTATTACGGAATGGAATTTAACTTAGGTATGTGATCAAAATATTTAAGTCGATAAATTAAAGTAATAAAAGTTTTGTAAATACGGTTTTTCGAACGAAAAGAATTCGAACCCCAAATCGCGTTTGACGCGCTATTACTTTATTCAACAATTTAAATAATAATAACAATATTTTGTAACCAAAAGTTAACATTGTACATGAGTAGTTAGGGATATAATTCCGATGTAACGGGCACCTGTACCTCACGTCGGCCGCTCAATCAAATCAATATCGCAATAACATGCGCCCTGCAGCTGCACAACTCCCCCGCGCCCTTTGACTCCCAGGATACCTAGATGCTCGCAACGTTATGAATCTCCTCGTAAGCAATACGACAGTATCGTCGTCCTTATCACTCTCTTTGGAAAGAACTGAGATAGCGATAGCATAAATAAGTATCACGGCTGGGAAGTTCACGATTTTTATACTCTGTTAGAATCAGCGCTCCCAGATATTGGCAATTGAAGCAGTAATTATTTTTACACTTATAAAAAATAAATTCGCCAGTAAAAACTAGCGAAGATGATAATTTTCAAGAAAAAAATTATTATCTTTCGGAGTCTAGGAGTATTAAATATATGTTTTTCCTCAAAAGTTATTTATACGCACTACGTTTTTCCCTTTATTGAAATTCATGTTAAAACCAACGTAGTATACACTAATTTAGGGAAGTTACCTTGTACGGCATAAAATAGCTCGCAATGTTATTTATCTAGTTCAAATATTCCATACAATGGGCGCCATTTGTATTTGAGTAATCATTACGATAATTATATTGTTTACGAATCAAGTGTGCTATTTAATAGCGCGCACGAGCTGGGAGGTATCTACGCCACCCCTCTTCCCCCTTGTTGAAGAGAGCCCGTGCCGTGATTGGATATTTTTGATTTACAAGGCAATCTTTCAAGAATATTAAATCAATAGAATGTTGATTGTTTTCGTTCTTTCCACATTTTACATATCTAGCGAGAATTGAAGAAATTGACTTTCTGAAAATAAAAGAAATAAAAAATCTAAATCGAAATGCAGTGATAACTATAAAGGCAACAAGATTGCTGCAAAGGAATAAAGCAGCAGTAGTGAAAGGAACAAAAATAATTAAAAAAAAAACCCTCATTTCGACACATGTATTGTTACAGGTCGAAGCCAGCCTTAACAATGGAATCAAGCAGGGTATGCTACTCGAAGTCTGTCACAAGAACAACCCCGACATCTACTGGATAGCCGAGATCACCATGGTCTGCGGCCACCTACTTAGAATCAAATTCATAGGTGCCGATACCGACTTCTGGTGTGACATTTCCAATACGAAGGTCCATCCGTTGGGCTGGTGCGGGAAATATGACGAATTGGTGGAGCCACCTGATGAAATTAATGAGAAATGCGGTGATACTATCATAGATATAATGAAAAAGGCCCTACTAGTAGGGCAGTCGGTCTCTATAGAGGCCCTTAACAATAAGGGCATGTCTCCAATCGACAGGATAAAAGTCGGCATGAAGGTCGAAATACAGAACGTCAATGATCCTTACCGATATTGGATCGCTACGGTGAGTTAAAAATGTAATCTCTTTTTATCTACGCTGCGGGTTAAATGTGCATTTTTTTTATCTTTGCGTGGTCTTTCAGGTATGCGAGAATGTAGGCGGTCGTCTCCTTCTGCGGTACGACGGCGCTGATGAAGACCTGCAGCAGTTCTGGATATTCTTCTCCAACCCTCGTCTCAGCAGCTTCGGCTACGTCACCAACAAGGTATGTACAGTCCTCAATCTACAGGGTGATCTGAAATTACTAGATCACGGGAGACTATACCTGAGCATATCTTTTTATTCAAGTGTTTTCCACGGTTTTCCCCAATAAATAAACCGTTTTGTATTTCGCAGTAAACGTAGAAAGATAAAAAAATAATAATTGGAATAACTGGAACATGATTAAAAATAAAATCGACACAGTTTTCATTCGTTTGTTTCAAAGACTCGTTTCTCAATCCGACACGACTTATGTTTACATTTATAATTTATCGCTATTGTTAATGCTATCGCGTTATTGTTATATTTTGCAATTGTTATGTTTATCACTGTAAGCAACAAGTAATGTAGATGAGATCGATTACTTGGCCTTCTTGTCCTTGTACATTTTCATTTTATATAAAGGCAATTCTATTTCTACTCGAATTGACGAGTTCGAGGACAATAGCTGTCATAAAAGTTGTAACAACAAATTGTGTAAACACATTTATGAAACCTGAATGCTCACGGAAAAATTTCGATAAACATTTACACGAAAACATAAGACACTCTAGTCTATAAACGATAGAGTTGTGCAATTAAATAAGCAGTATTGTGACTATTGTTATTTAAAAAGTTAACTAGACTACGTAATACGAGTTTTTTAATTTTTTTTATTAAGTTGTCAATTGTCACGTAGTGTCGCAAATAATCAGTTGTAGACATGTTTTATCTCACTTCATTATCCTTTACATCTCGTCGAATTCTTCAAATTTGATACTTTAATAAGATGTAGAGCGCGCGCATACTTTTGACTAAAGTATCGCACAACTGTTTAATCGCGTTTTTATTCCTATGAGCTTATATGGAGGTGCGCACACTACTCGATTTTTAGTTGTGCTACTAAACATTTCAATTGGCTGCGATACAATCGACATTCGCACAACAGTTGTGTGATTGTTTAGTCAAAGGTGTGCGCCCGCTCTTAGAGTGGCTCTTAGTTCGATCTTCTTAGTACATTATGTATCGTGTTATTTTGTGTACATTATTTTTGTGTATTTGCAGGGTTCGCCCTGGCAGTTCAAGTACCCGGGCAAAGTAAACAGGTTCTCGTGCAAGAACAAGCTGAGCACGCAGCTCCGACAGAGCGCCGAGGAGTCCATCAAGGAGCCCACGCCTCCCGACCTTTTCCAGGTGACCATGTCACACATATGAGAATATACTCACGTTAATATATGATTAAATTAAAGTAGAAACTGATGATTTATCTTTCCAGCCCACGCCAACTCAAGAGGCGCACAGTTTCGTAACCGGTATGAAGGTGGAGATGCTGAGCCCCGGCGATATGCGCACCATCCGACCCGCCACCGTCACCACCGTCTTCAACAATCTCCAGTTCCTGGTGACGGCAGACGAGGTCGGCGACGACACCGACCCCGCCCCCGCCTGGCTCTGCGACAACATGCACCCCTACATCTTACCCATCGGCTGGGCCCAAAAGCACAACTTCCCCCTCAAACCTCCCAAAACGTGGAAAGAGGGACCCTTCACGTGGGATGAGTATCTAACGATGACGTCATCCGTCCCCGCGCCCGACTACTGCTTCGGAAACAAGGAGCCGATGAAAGGTATAGAGGTGGACATGAAACTTGAAGCGGTGAATCCTCTGAGCCAAGAAGAAATTCATGTGGCGACGATAACCGCCATAGAGGAGCACCTCGTCTGCGTCGAGCTCATCCCCATCGCGCAAAAGTTCTGGTTCGCGCACGACAGCGACCTGCTGTTCCCCGTGGGCTGGTGCGACAGCAACAACTACGAGCTGCACATCCCCGATACCTCTAACAGGCAGCCGCAGAAGACCGAGGAGCCGAAAGTGGTCATCCAGGAAGATTTAAAGACCTCGAGCGAGTGGTGCGATAGAATATATTTCAACTACAAATGCTACGCGGGCCCCTCCATCAGCAGGAACAAGCTATCGCAGCTGCCGAAGCACGTAGGGCCCGGGCCGCTGACACTGGTGCTGAAGGAGGTCCTCAACAAGATCATATCCGCCTCCTACAAGCCCGCCAAGCTGCTCAAAGACTGGGAGCACGAGGGACCGCCCGAGGAGGGAATGAGATTAGAATTATTACGGGCCAAGTAAGTATACTGCAGCATTGTGAATTTATAAAGTTTTAAATAGGGAGTCGTGTTGTACTATGTCAGAATAAGATATCCTAATAGTGGTATGTGGTGTGCAGGCTGAAGACGAGCACGTACCACGCGTACGTGTGCGTGGCGAGCGAGCGCGCGCGCGTGCCCGCCTTTTGCAGCGCCGTGTGCGCGCGCCTGCAGGCCTGCCCTTCGCTCTTCGGCCCCGCGGAGTACCCCGCCGGCTGCCCGCAGCGCTGCCACCAGGTCGACAAGTCCACATTCCGTAAGTGTCTACATTCACTACTAAACTAAATTTAATTTTCAGTTTTACCTCTACAGCAATTGTTTTAAAAATATTTCTGTTTACAGATAATGGTACAGAACGTCGCGGCAGACCGAAAGGCAGCGTGAACGGTAAGAGGAAAAAAAAGAAAACAACCGCCCCCGAGAAGCGGGAGGAGATGCGACCGTCGCAGGAGAGCGAGGGGAACAGGGATGGCGAGTCGGTGGGGAGCGAGCACAGCGCCGCCTCCACGCCGCCCTCCGAGTCGGGCACGCGCCCCAACTCGCCCGACTGCCTCGCCGACTGCCGCCGCCCTGGGCGTCCCGGGCGCCCTGGCCGGCCGGGGCGCAAGGGCCGCGAGCCGCGCGCCGCTCACCCTAAGCTAGAGATGAAGACGCGCGGCGCAAAGCTGCCCAACTTCGCGCTGCAGATGAAGGAGGCGCACTGGGAGAAGAAGGACGCGGAGAGGATGTACGGCGGCTCGTGTGCCAAGAGGGCCGGCCCGGACAGCGACACCGAGCACGACACCAACGAGAGCAGCTGCCACTCGCGCGGCAAGCGCATCTCAGACGTCTCCGACGCAGAGGAGCCCGAGCTCAAGAAGCTGCGCTGCGCCTCCTACGAATCACCGCCCTCCGACCCCCTGCCGCACGCCGTGCTGAACCTCGCCAACCTCGCCCCCAACCCCCTGCACTGGAGCGTCGACGACGTGTACGCCTACCTCAGCAGCACCGAGGACTGCAAGCTCATCGCCGATAAGATGAAGCAGGAGGAGATCGACGGCCAGGCCTTCATCATGCTCGACCTGCCCATCATCAGAGACTTCCTGCACATGAAGAAGGAATTCGCGATGCAGCTCTGCAAGCACATCTCCCTCATCCGTTGGTACTACATAGACAACTTCGAGGAGGCCGGCGCGCCGTGACCTGCCGCCCCTCGCGTCCCGTTGTGTTACTTTGTCTAGTCCATAAATAAATTAATTCCAAACAAAAACAACTTTTATTGATACAAAAACCGAAGTCAACAAGCCCTGCGTAATTTCTTGCAAAAGTAGTTGCATATTTTGTAAATTATCGAACGCTTTGAATCGTCATCTACGTCATTAGTGAAATCCTGATCGAGATGTATATTTTTCTTTGGATTCACGATTCTTACCGGAATGTCCTTCTCGTCGCCCTGGTCCACATTCCGATCTCTCAAAGACATCGCTTCCATTTCTTTCGCTTTTAATTTCTTAATGTTATCGGCCGAGACTGCTTCGTCGATTTTATCGTCCTTCACCATTTGATCTCGAATGTTTATTTCCGAGACCATATCCCGGTTGTTCAGTTTAATCTGAACGCAGCGGTGGCTGTTCAGCAGGTTTATATAGAACACTCCTTTCTTAGACTTGTGGCTGGAGCTGACGTCATCCGTATTGGAATCTGATTTGTAGTTGTCGTTCTTGTACGCTTCGACTGTTGTTTTAAATCCTTCCGGAAACAGATCGTTGCCCGAGGCCTTGTAATCCTTGTTGTCCTCACAATTTACTTCAACGGTCGCGTCTTTACTACACAAAGCCCTTGGTACTTTAGAAATGGGGAAAGAAACCGATGAATCTGATGAAATAATGTCTTGAAGCATGTCTTTTATAAAGTTCTCCATATCTGCTATCGGATCATCTTTTATCTTTGTTAATATTTTATTGAAGCGTACTTTATATTGTTCTATATCGCTCATACAGTGGTAGAATTTATCGAAAATTTCTTGTACAGTTGTCTTGAAAAGTTTTATATTTGACTCAAGACTGGGCGCGAAGCTGCTATCGGTATGAAGATTAAAAGAAAGAGTGTTATTTAGGTTCATTTCTATTTGTTCCAAATCGAGCGTTGTTCCGGACTTAAGTTTTCTGTCGCCTTTCCCATTTTCCACGGCTTTACTTAAACTAGCGAAGCCAGTGTTATCTTGAACGGGAATCTCGTCGTGTTCATACATTTTATAATACTGCTTAGACATAATGTGGTAGTGACCGTCGTTACGATTATTTCCTGTTATTGATCGCACGTCGGTGTCCGATCCGTAACCTTTGGTGTGCGTTGGTCCTTTCCAAGATCGTGTCGCTGAGCTGCAAAGCCGTGGTATAGGCAAACTTTCGTCACCTGAAAAAGAAATTAGTATGGATGTAATCTATTCTATTTAAAACGCATAGATAATGGGTAGAAATCACGGAAATACCCGATTAACGTTAGGCACAAAGAGCTAGTCTAGTTTCATATACTTACTCATTCTTGATGATGACGATAAACAGGATATTTGAAACTAACAAAAAATTAAACATTTTAATAAAATTAAAAAAGTATTCTTAAGTCATCGCAGACGAAATTCACCTATAGGCAACTGCGAGCTGAAGATTGCTCTCTGGATCTTGCGGACGACGCGATGAAATACCTTTGAATATGGTTTTTGGGAGGATTTAAGGGGTATTTACCCTAATGACAGGAAGGTAATGTCTTTGTTGTTATATGTACGGTAACCTTATTCTATACGTGGTGTGTTTGGTATTTATTCGCCGAAGTGTGTGTTTTGTTTTAGTTAGTTTCGTCCGTAAATAGTCGTCTAGTGCCGGTTAAAGCTCCTATTGCTAGGTACAACGTAGGTAGTTCGTTCGCTAGCCAGTGCAACACTCATCCAGTTGTCGTTATTTCAAAGAAATAGGAATGACAAATGTTTAGTTTAAAATGATTTGGTGTCAATTAAGAAGTATTAAACTAGGCATCATACTTACAAACTTAGGTTAAAAAATTATACCTATTAAAATTTGGGATCCGAAAAATTATATGACATTTCTTGCTATTTCCCTTATAAAATAAAAAAAAATAGTGACATTCTTTTTCTTAACTACACCTGACTATACAGCTGTTAACCAAGAAGAATGAAGGTTTAATCATATTTAATAGAAAACTATAATTATACACCCCATTAGATATAAGGAATACTTTATCTAGCTCAGTGTTTTTCATACTACCCGTCATGACTCATCGTCGTGGAAAAGGTTTTAAAAACATTGATCTATTTAGCTTTTTTTTAATATCGTCGGTTTATTTAACAGATAGTGCATCATAATGCTATAACACAATTATAGGTTTGTTTAGTAATATTTTGTTCGATTATTAACAGTGTAGATTTTAGAGTAAATAAGATAGCAACATTGGAAAGCCAAACAAGTTATGGTTTTCTATAATCTGTGATCTAGCAGTTTCTTTATGGTCTAGCTGTAGTCTATGGTCGAATTGATCACTGTCGAAAACGAGAATCTCAAAGGCCCCGCCTTTAATTCAGTAAATATAGTTCGTTTGGAATAACCGAAATGATATTTTTATAAGAAACACATTTAGGTAATAAAATTAAAACAAAAGTCCCATAGTTCTTAACAATTTACTATACAGCTCAGCTAACTGTACAATCTACCTAAACTCAGTGTTCTCAACTGAAACTGTTAATTTTGCGTATTTGTTACAAAAATTTTCGTACGTTTTACTTGAATGTTTTCGTTTCGTGTTAATAATTTTTAAATCATTTGTGTGTTAGTTAAATGTTATTTACAATATCCATTTGCGTCTATTTTTAGTGGGTGTTGTCATTCTTAGAGCTTTACTCGGATTAGGTCATCGAGTTTAGTAGACATGTGTGCGGTGTGCCGGAGCCGGAGAAATGTGTTTTAGTCTCCCTTAAACAGTTTGTTTCGTTTCTTAATAGATAAACGAGGCTGCGGAATACGTCAACCATGGATACATATAAGTTGATTTGTTTGTTCGTGATAGTGTCTCAGGCGGCAGCGCTACGTAAGTATCTTACGCCTATTTGTAATTACTCAATTGTTTATTGTTCTTGTTTGTACAAGTTCATTCAACTTTTACCAATAAGAATCCAAATAGACTAAATCAATACAATTTAATCATCTGTTTTTACAATTTTTAACCATATAAAATAATGGATTTATCCAACAAGTTTATTTACATCTGTTATAGGTATGATTTGTCCAAACATTCATTGATTACTTAATATCTATAAACCTATGTAAATACTGTATATTATGGTAAAATATAACCATGCAAATGGTTCGACTATTTTAACTAGTGCTGTTGATAAATTAAGGTTCATATTAAAACTGAATTTCATACATTCTTAAGTAAACCATATTTTATCTGTTGGATTCCAATGAGAAAATACGAACTGATGTATAAAATTGCAAACGTTATACTGGCTATAGCAAAAAATAAGGTCTCATGCTTTATTCATAAAATAAATGAAAGCCAACCATGGTTTGCCTATGTTATCAACATTGTTAATTGCTTTTACTGCCTTTAAAAAATACACAATTATGTTCAATTATATTGATTTTTTATCCTAACATTTTCATAGAATATTTTTCTTGTATTATCAAAAACACGTAAATATAATATACAAAGTGAGTACTAGTGGTAGCAATTGTAAGACACCAATTCCGTTCACTATCAGTCATGAATGGGATGTATTCATAACAATGAATGAGACAAGTAATTCAATAAAAACCACATTAGACAATGATCTAGATTAGCAATTGCTCAATTGATTTGTCCTTGTACTATGATTTCATCTTTGTCTTCTGATCCGTTAGCTTTGATTGCAAAATGCATCAAAAACAATCATTTAAAAATAGATTATTTTAAAAACATAAAGGATAATATTACAGTGTTAGACTAGCTTTTACCCATATCTGAATCTGTACGGAATTAATTAAAAAAAAGAAAGTAGCCTATGTGTTCTTCCAAACTAATAGTTTTACTTCAAATTTCATTGAGCGCCGTTCGACAGATACATTCTAACAAACATCCATACATCTAAACATTCACATTTATGACATTAGTAAGATTTAGGTTCAATATCTCGCCTATTTCAGCACCTGCAAGGGCAAAGGTTTTTATCTATTTCTTGTTTATAGCTCTTCTAGAGTAAGATGCTATGAAATTTTTCATCAAATGGGAGAATCTCCATCTAAGTGAGAATATAGAAATGTGCATAATACTATTAAAATTATTTAACAAGTCAACAGTTCCATAGTCTTGCAGTTTGTATTAATGATCTTGTACTTTGTTGGTTAGTGACATCGCCACCGAGAATCGTAAAGCAGCCTACAGTGGAAGAGTTGCTGTTCCAAGTTGCGCAGCCCGGAGAAGTGGACAAACCCTTCATCATTGAATGTGAAGCAGAAGGAGAACCGGCACCCAAGTATGTATATTACTAGTATTTGTATATGTCTATTCATCTGATGAAAAGGGTTAGACCTCTTAAAGAATCTTATAGTGTAACTCTTCATTGGATAGGTCATGTAATTAAACTGCTTTTCTAGGTAATTATTGTTAGTACACTATAAAGAGTTCATAATACCTAGAATTTGATGGTTTATTATTTTTTTATTTATTCTTGCTAATGTTAACATAATAACCCATGCTAGATTTAGTTAGCATTAATTTCTTCTCTAGATAAAAATATATTGAATTTGACCATGTAAGCATTTGCCATATATGTCCCACTAGCTTTCGCCCGCGACTCCGTCCGCGTGGAGTCAAAAAAA
>LD689013.1:852922-880749 GCA_003118335.3 Papilio memnon
GTAAGATAGTCAGTATTGGCGCCTGCCAGCCCTATTAAGCAAAGTTAAATGCAGATATATGCATATTTATGCTCTTTCTGTTAACTCTACGTACATCCATTGTTGTATGTTTCAATGTTTTATTGTGAAGCAAACAAATGAATCAAGATATAATGATATAATTTTATGTCAGAACTAAAGTACATTATACATTCATTGCTTAATGCTATAATTAATCTTACTAATCTAAATAAGCAATTTGGTATTTTGTATGTAACAAAGAAACTTGGAAACTACAGCGCAAGTTTCAAATATTCTTAACATAAGAAAGCTACTTTTTCATCGTAAGTTTTCTTTTATTTGCGTGCAGACGAAGTCGTGGACAAAACCTAGTATGAACTTAGCTTTGAGAAAATATTTACATTTAAAATCTCATATTGTTGAAGCTATTTCATAGCTAGAAGTGCCACTTCCTGTAGTCTTGTAGCCTATTTGGCGAAGTGTTTCATTTAGCTACGTTAAAAATGTATAAAACGCTCGTCCGCTCTGAATGCGCGAGACCGACTTTCCTTGAGCCTCCTTGCGTTGAAAGGCAGGATTGTAGGTCTATGGTAAGATATTCATTAAGTAACCTGTTCCTTGGATAGCACACTCCGCGCTAAACATACTTGTACACTGCTCTCATAAATTGTACTTTGAAAACGTACTTTAGGAATCAATGTACTAGTACGGCGTACTATTACAGTACAGATTTACAAAAAGTTAAATGCACTTACAATACTGTTAGTATAGAACCTTTACTGTAGGCATAATTAATATGAGAAAAGTTCACTAAGCAACTATAAAACGTCATTGAGTATGACTCTTAAAGATGCTTCCTGAATTTTTTAATTTTTTTTTTCGTGCTTAC
This sequence comes from Papilio memnon, assembly GCA_003118335.3. Taxonomy (NCBI): domain Eukaryota; kingdom Metazoa; phylum Arthropoda; class Insecta; order Lepidoptera; family Papilionidae; genus Papilio; species Papilio memnon. The sequence goes on from LD689013.1 coordinate 853,812, forward strand.
AAGATATTTCTTGGCCCAGTATCTTTCAAATTCGTATCTTAGACCTCGATTTTATTAGTTCTCTTTCGAATTATAAACAATGTTTAATTGGAATCTGTAATTTGGTTTGTTAAAACAAACGTTAAAATTTAAATGGGTCGGCAGTAAACATAGGCTCAGTGATATAAACATTTTGCGTCACGCCAGCCCGCCTCGTCTCAGACCTAATGACATGAAAATATGATTTACTAGCTTTTGTCCGCGACTTTGTCCGCGTGGAATTAAAAAAAAACAAAAGCAAGTAGTGTATGTGTTCTTCCAGACTATTTTCTACATCTATGCCAAATTTCATCCAGATCTTTTCAGCCGTTTAGGCTAAAATCTCTAACATCCATCCATGTAAACTTACGCATTTATAATATTAGTATGATTAAAAACTTATTAAATACATCAGTGATTGAAATGTCTTTAATGTCAAATGATTTTAAGTCAATATTCGTTTTTCCAAACATAGTTTTACCTATGATGGTATTTTTCAGCGTTACTTTTACCACACCTTGTTATAGAAATGGAGTTCAATGAACTTCCGACCTTTCGTATAACAATCGCTCTATTGCTCAATTTATAATTTTCGGTCCTGGTTTTGGTAAGCGTTGGCCTCTGATGGTAAGTTGAACAGCTGACAATTCAATTTGTTTTTCTCTAACTTACATAGGAAACGATAATAATTTGCAAAAGATTGGTGCGTTTATAAATAGACTTGTAATGATAGCGGCGATGATAGTGCATAAGCTTCGACATTTTGCAATAAATAGCCGTTATTTAATAGATACAGTTAGATGTACATAAGCTGCCTTCTAAGGGAGCGTGAAGGCGGCTTAAATTGACCCTAAATTTGAACCTTATGTACCAAATATTTACATGAACCACGGAAAACACTTCGTGAAAAAGAATTATCGATCGTAGGGGAAAAACTTTAGTAAGCAATAGGAAAGCCTTCGACTACGTTCATTTCCTGTGCTCGTGTCCTGCGAACCCTCCTCACTTCTCCCTCTGAAAAGGGATCCCGGACAAACGAAACTTGATTACTCCCCAAGGACAAATTGACGTATTTCAGCCAGGCGCCGCGGGCATTAGCTGTCTACCTGTATTGGATTGCGTACACGTAAATAAATTAGATGTCACGACTGTGCACTCTTAAGGAGTCAAAGACAAGAACCGGTGATGGTATTTGCTAGGATACATTTGAGGATTACATCAAGTAATAAAAAAAATATTGGTGCAAACTACATGATAATAAGAGTTTGACCACACATATGCTTTCATGCTAGTCGTCATCTCAATCAATACAATTTCTCTTGCCTTCTTTAAGTTAAATGGATAATTTTATAGTTTTCGCCGAACTCCATAATTCAGTAATCCTTTTATTTAATGAAAAAAAAACCCTGCAAAACCATTGCTAAAATGGCTCTACAAAATAAACATGTGACATATATAAATGTTTACTTATCGTTTTAATTCCATAGTTTGTTTAATAAACCAGTTAAGAAAACCCCTTATGTTGTGAAAAGTAAACATTGTCACGAAGGTTGCTGGCTGCCCGTCTATTGCCTTTTTATACAGACATTGTATTACTATGTATGTATACGGCAGTAAGGTCTGTCAGAGGTCTCTCGCTACCTCGATGTTGTCCATAACTTTTACCAAGAATTGAAGACATTACTAAGTAATCATTCTTATTAATGCACAATATTATTCCATTTTATGGTTCCTTACAAAGGAATACCATATACCTAGAGCGTAAATATAACGAAAAAATATTTGTAATGCGTATAGCTAGAGTGTTGGCATTAGTAGCAACCGAGGGTCTAGCCAAGTAATATACGACAATGTCATCTATTCCTATCCTATTGTGTAGAAGATGGGCCGACGAACGGCATTGACTGACTAACCTTTTACCTTATTCGATTTACTAATAAAATGAACCAGAATATTAAGGAGTTTCCCCAAAATATGGTATTGAATTAAGCAGTTACGAATTACGGTATAAACAAATCCAAGTAAACTTACTTCAAGTGTTCATTTTTAAAGCACTTATAACTGATCAACTTAAAGTGCTGTTTCAATTTAAAGGTAGTTTACTCGGAAATAATATTTCCTCCGTAGCCGTTTTCCGGCAAAGCTCGAGGGAATGTTTTCATAGCGGGTAGCACGTTGCGAAATTACGAACAGTTGAAAGCTCTCCCATATTTTTTTCCTCGCTTTAGTTCTGAACTTCGCATTCATACGTCAGCCAGTTTTGAAACAAATGAAATGTTTTAAAACTTTACGTAATTCAATGCTGGGGAGTTTTTGTTTTACCGTAAAATTGTTGTATCAGACAAAAAAAATATTATGTTTTAAGGCATTGTTAAAAAAGCCCACCCTTTACAAGGGAGACCTAATATGAAGCTTATGTCAACACGTAAACAATTCTGACTTGCATGTTTAAATGAGAACTACTTAGCAGCTAGGGTTGTGACTGCTTCGAGTAAATGTATAATAATGTTTACCTGCTTTACAATTGACTCTGTTGTCAAATATTCTGATAGGGTGCCCAACTAGGGTTGTATAAAGAATAGAGCCAACCCTTGCTCCTACCCTATGGTTCTTCGGTTCGTCTTTGAAATATTAAAAATATTTTAGTCAACACTTTGATTAGAAGCATACTCTTGAAAATTTGTTATTGTGACGTACATCAATAAAACCTTTTGTTTATGAAAAATTGTTTTTACAATTATTCTCTAGATTCTATGAATAAACCATAACGAAGCAAATGTAATGATTAAATATATCTAAGTTCTTATTTGTCTAATATATCGGTCAAGAGCACGTAATATTATTGTATTGGTACATCTATGATGGTAAGATCACACGCAGCCGACCTATTTCCATGGAACCGCGCGTGTTATCAACAAGGTGTGTCAACCGGCAGAAATAGAATCGAACTCGCGTTGATGTCATCACCTCGGACCAGTCTCGTGTGAAGGGCTCCAGCTAATGTGCCGACGAGGCCAGACCACGTGTTTAACTGTTTATATCATTCGCCTTAAAGATACCGTCTCGGCATCGCTATTAATAATTCGGTGAATAATACGCGATTATCTTGATCGTCGATTTGGATGATTATCTATCTATAATAATATTATAAAGGGGAAAGATTTGTATTTTTGTATGTATTGAAATAACTCAAAAACTACTGGGTCAATTTAAAAAATCTTTCGCCATTAAAAAGCTACGTTATCAGTGAGTAACGTAAGCTATGTTATAATTTCACGCGGGGAAAGTCGCGAGCACCAGCTAGTACTCAATATAATAAAGCGTAAACACACACTAATTAGTTATGTAAGATGTCAGCTATCACAGTATATTTTTGAATAATTATTTTTTAAATAAAAACGCTACACTTACGAAACGCTTTAAGCTATATATTTCGTTTAGGGAGTAAATAATTTTGACAAAACCGTGAGGGAAAGGGATAAAAACTACAGGCTGACAACATCAAGGAAGCAAAATTGTCATGGTAACGGTAGTTGTTATCCAACGTCAAAGGGGTTCATTGTTATTGTGCATTTGAATTTTGACATTTGCAATTGAACACAAATGTAAAAAATAAAATAAAGTTTTTATAATTTCACGCGGATGAAGCCGCATGGGAACATCTCGTATTGTATATTGGTTTTCGCTAATTGCTCATACAATTGTTATTGTTACTATAATGTTTAAGGTATCGGTTGGTATTCGACTTCGAAAGAGGCATCGGGCAACCCTCTCTTTGTATGACGTCATTCAGATGGATTTGAATCACTTGTTAACATTGTATTGAAGCACGTCGTTGCAACACTGAAGCTTATTGTGAGTTATCACTGTCGTAATATTCACATAAAACCATGTTTTATATGAATTCGACAGTACAAAATCACGCTTGTCTTGATTGCTTTGTGCGTTGTAACAATGTCCTTGCATCGACGTCGTTGATGCATTCGTTACTTATGCAGCCAGTCGTCTCCTCAGACCGCGCTCGCTGAATACATTGTTCCCGCTTTGTCGTAGACATTAAAAATTACGCTCTATCTCTGAAGCTGTGTATACTTACAAAGGAATTTAAGCTACTACAGATGAGAAAACTAGTTAGGAACATAAATAAGATCTTTCTATTAACTTTTTTATTTGTAGAATTAACACGTTAACTCAATGACGTCATACATTTTCGCCAAATTAACCGTTGCACAAACATGCATTCCGAAACGTGGGCCGGAAGATGGCGAGATGCGTCGCTTGTTGGTACCACTTCTAAATAAAGAGCTCGACAAACTGGTCGGTTGAGGCGCTACTATGGCCCCGCGATGACTCAAGATAATAAAACTTAAAGCGATTTTAATTGACCGAGATTTAAGATGCATTTAAACCCATGTACTGTATTGGGTACAATAGATAAAATAATTTTAAATAAAAGTAGAAAAAAACAATTAAAAACAGTTTTATATAAAAGTTTTAATAAAAATAATAGAATGATGCCAAAAAAATATTTTTAATTAGTTTCTTCGGTAATTTAATTTCCTTTTAATTTTTAACAAATCGTCCTAAAAATTTACAGCTTTTTCACTTCGCCTTAATAGTCGTGATTATTGCGTACTTTTTTGAAAGTAACAATAAAAACAACATTGTTTGAAAGAAACATTTAATGAAATGTTTATCGAAAACAGTGATATCATCAGCCGTAAATGTTCACGTAAAAGGTCACTGAATATTGGCAAAGCGTATGATTTCAATATCAAAGCTTTATTATTCAAGGTTTAAGCCGCAGTTTTACTAAAAAAATAATGTTAATAAATTATGTCTATGAAGTTTTTTTTAAGTAATTTATTAATTTTCAATATTTTTAGATATTAACTGAACGTACTCTGGTACTGGTACTGGTTTAACTGTAATTTTATAAGAAATCTTAATAGCACAAGGCTTTTTACTTGCAAATAAGAACGTAAACAATACATACAGGGATATTTATAATCTCCTTAAAAGGTCGTACAGGTATACTCACGAACAGTTAAGAAAGAAGAAAAAATTATTACAATCGTCATGTACAGTCGAGGACTCTTAATTAAAACGCTAAATTATAGCAATTTGATATTCGATGCGACGTGGGATGCAAATTTAATTCCTTCACTATACATAAATTTGTAAATGCGCAGCATTATATCAGTAAACACATTAAAAGTCTCATATAATTATAGAAATGTCTGTGACGCAGTGCGCGATGGTAGTGAAGGAGGGATGTTGGGGTTGTTTGAGCCGCGGCGGCATTTCCACACGACGTAATGTGGTGAAAAGGCTCGAACCTCCCCCTACTCCGTGGAGGGCCCTACACGTAAACTGATACTAAGCCTCTTAGACGTGCTCGTTAAACCACTTCCTAGACTTCCTAGTCGTGGTATATAATGCAAGCATATGCGTCTACCCTTATCTAATAGTTGGAACTTATGTTTCTTCTGGATACGGGAAATTTTTAAATATTACCGCTTTATAAAAGATTCGATGGATATCCTTTGAGTCTTTTATTTACTTAAAATATGATGTATATTTTGAATCAATTGAAACCATCGTATTGTAGTACTTTAATACAAGTCGTCTATGTTTATACTCATGCCAAATTAAGTTGTAAGTTCGTAACATATATTACTTCTAGAAACTAGTTACGTTAAATTGTGAACTGATTTCAATTCTGTTGAAAATATTTATTGTATAATTATTTTATTGGCTGCCTTGGAAATGTAATTTAATTTTATAACGTTTTCATAAGGCGAGGCAACGTAATTACTTAGTTAAACTACGTTTCCAAAAACATCTACTTTAATTAGCTTTAGTAATGGTATATTAAATTGAATTATTCCTACATTTTTATTATTAACTAGCTGTTCCCGTGCGGCTTCATCCGCGTGAAATTATAAAAACTTTATTTCATTGTTTACATTTGTCAAATTCTCAATTGCAAATGTCAAAATGACATGACATGATGACAAACCATGGCAATCTTGCTTCCTTGATGTTGGCAGCAACTGATAGTCTCTTTCCCACATTAGAGTTTTTATCCAAAGTATTTACCCCCCTAAGTTTAATGGCGTGAAAATATATCGCCTAAAGCGTGACGTAATTGTAGGGCTTTATATTAAAAAAAGAATTACTCAAAAATATGCTGTGATTGCTGACATCTTAGGCAACAAAGAAGTGTGTGTTTACGCTTTATTATATTAGTATAGATTAATTAAAACATATTTAGTTTATAGTTATTAATAACTTGAACATTTCTTTTCTAGAAGTCAGTTTTATATTTTGTACGAGTAGGTTTTTCTCATTTATCGCTAACAACGGGCTCCCCTAATAAAATGGCAATGGGCGCGGAACAATGGCAGTGTGAAAATGTCTATGGCAACTTGCAGCGTTTATTCCATTGCACCAGTCGCAGACAAAAGTAACGCTAATACAATGAGAAACGTTTATGCTTTATGGAGTATGCTCTATTGTCTATGGTCGAACCGAAAATTTAAATTGAAATCCTTCCCCAGTAAAATTCATTTCGAGTAATCTATACTAATATTATAAAGAGGAAAGATTTGTATTTTTGTATGTATTGACATAACTCAAAAACTACTGGGCCGATTTTAAAAATTCTTTCACCGTTAGAAAGGTAATTTATCCGTGAGTAACATAGGCTATATTTTTTAATTTCACGCGGGCGAAGTCGCGAGCAACAGCTAGTTTTATATATTCTGACATTGTTAACTAAATAATCTTTTTGCTGATGATGTTATCGTGGTATTTTTTATTTCTAGTTTTATTAACTAAAGCAAAAATAATGTGAAATCTTTTGTCAACTTTTGATATACTGAAATACAGTCGTTTAAGTAATCTTGTGTCAATACAGATTGTGAAATCTGAATATGAATTGCGTTAGTATGTTTTATTTATAAGTTTTATTGATGAGAACACGAACAAGCGATGATCGAACAGCGTCTGGAAAGTTTTCCACTGATAGTTGGATTGCTTTTATATTTGGAAGCTTATTGCTTTCATATGAGTGTAGATATGTTGCATTGCCGGTTTTACGATTACAAATAGTTACTCCTATCCTATAAACTTTAAGGCTTGTCGAAAGATTTCTAATATTTATTTTACTATGGTATGTTACTGGTCTATTCACATTGGTTCGATAACAATGTATCTATCGATCCTACAAATAACAGATTACTTTTATTCCATTCTGACGTAGTTTAGAGGATCACAAATTATCAATCTTGGAACAGTAATCCACATACTCGTATAAGTACATTTTTAAAATATACGTTTTCAAAGGACCTCTCCGATTGAATTTATTCATACGTATTTTTTGAATCGGTCTTCAAATTCAACGCCTAAATAAACAGATCACAGTAATTTCAGTGATCAGTACTGGCCGGTATTGAGATGTGAGTACCGTCAGCATTAACTGAGGCGTGTTTCAAATTAAAATGTATAGTATTTCACTTTTTTAAGAGCCCTATCTCCCGCCCCCTGCCCCATTGACCCCCTGCGAATTTGTTATACTGAGGAGCAATGTTTTCATGAAAATTCTTTTCAAGTAACTGAAATTTCAGATTAAACATTATATTGATAATCAAGGATAGGTATGTCGTGCGCAATAAAGGTCTAATTTGTACTATAATTACAAAAATGTATACAAACTCAACAAAGATAAATAGAAAGTAAGTAATTATAGAGACACTGTATTCGCTTTTAGGTTAACTGCGCTGGCTAAGTATTAAAGTCTCTTATCGATCTTGTGGCTACACAATTCGTAGAACTTTGTCATGTTGACGATAAAATTTACCTTAACTTGACCCGATATCTACGTAGAGTTATTATTAAATCATATTTGCTCCAAAAATGACACAAAAAAGTCTAAAAGCACTTGTAGCGTTTCTTTATTTTACCCCAGAAACAAAGTCAGGGGTAGCTGTAACATGTGAATTTTTTAATAAATCAAGGATTTTATGTTATCTCTCACGTAAATTAAATCCTTATAGTTATTTTATAGCGAGATGAACATTAGAAGCTTTCAATGTATTTGCATATTTAACGTAGCCAGAGGTTATAAATCATTGATGATTCAGGCAGCATCCAATGAGTCAGGACATGGAGCAGGCGCCGAACTCGGAAATGTTAACACATGATACAATTGGTGCACAACTAGTGCATGCGGGTAAACGCGTTACAATGCTGTTGTACTTATTAGATCGTGAAAGAATTCAAGCTGTAGCTTATTTAAGTCAATATTGGATTATATTTCACTTAACTAACATAGCAGATAATAGTTAATGTCTAGATTTAAGTGGGCGAAAGGATGACACGAGAGTGATGTGTCAGTTATCTTTTTTCTAGATGACAATCCAACTATTGTTTTCTATTGACCTGTTTTAATAAGTAGTAGTTGGTAATTTTTTATTAGAATATCCAGGTTAAGATGTGCAAATGCTAAATCATCTACAATAAAGTCACAATCACTGGTAATTGTGTTTATCAAAGTAATCTACAAAGTCAACTTCAAACCCATTGCCTATAATTTTCTAAGAAGACGATTATGCTCATGTACTGCCAAAGTAGGAGTTAACACGGATATGGCGACTGGCCCTTACTTTCCCTAACTCGATCGACCTGCTTTGATGTAAAGTGTTACAGATAAGCTGTACCGTATAGCTTCGATAGTGTTCGATGTTTTACCCACTTTTAAAGCCATCCGACCAAAATAGTGACATCTTACGTTAGGATTTCATAAAAGTTGTAACTCTTGAAAAAGGGTAGTAGTTGTAGTACGAATTTGTCTACAAAAAGTGATTTGCAATAAGCAATACATTGTAGCAATGTCTTATGCTACTAATTATTCCAATTCGTCATACATGTGACAGCGATACGATGTTTTTGCATTTGGAACGGTTTGCGGCCGCCATTATACCACGCCGATGAGAAACTTGTCTTAACGGTCGTCCGTACTCGCTTACATCTGACGTCATCTCTCTCAATACACCACTGCGATTGACTTCCGATCGCTTATACTAACGAATACTAGTCAGTAACTTGTCGTATTATTGTTAGTTTGCGTTCCCGTAGTAAATGTTGAATTTTACTACTATGGAAGTGTAGGCTATAACGTGTCTGTAAATTGCTAGACTGGGTTAGTTGACCTGTGTAAACCGTTGACCTTGTTGCTAATGTTTAAAATGACCTGACCTAAATATGAAAACAAATTAAAGTGAATGTCCATGGGTGAAAAATTGTCAATTTCCGCATATTTATCCATGCATGTATGTGGTGCAGTCTTATGCAAGGTATGGTCGTTGTCAACATGCAAAACAGCAATCAAACACCCGCATAAAAAATACATTCTTTAGTAATAGCTTCCTATCATCTCTATACTTTTATCGAGAAAAGTGTAATTAAGCTAAAATCACTCTCACCCTTGATCCAAAGATAAGATCATGGATACAGTCAATTATGAAAACATTTGTCATCGAAGTTTGACATTAACTAATGTAACATTTTGTCTCCAGATACCGATGGATCAAAAACGGCAAACCATTCGAATACTCGAGCTACGACACCCGAATCTCCCAGCAGCCGGGGCGAGGCACGCTGGTCGTCAGCAAGCCCCGGGACGAGGACCTCGGACAGTACCAATGCTTCGCCTACAACGAGTGGGGCACGGCCACATCGAACTCCGTCTTCGTGCGGAAAGCCGAGCTCAATTCCTTCAAGGAGGCTGACGGACCACAACAAACCATCACGGCCCAGGAAGGCCTCCCTTTCAAGCTTACTTGCGAGCCCCCCGATGGTCACCCTAGCCCCAATGTCTACTGGATGCTGCAAGGAGACCAGGGCCAGCTCAAAACCATAAACAATTCTCGAATGACGCTCGATCCCGAGGGTAACCTCTGGTTCTCGAACGTAACTCGATTCGACGCTAGCAACGACTACGCGTATACTTGCGCCGCCAAGTCCGTGTTCCGTAACGAGTACAAGCTCGGAAATAAGGTGTACCTAGAAGTGCAGCAGACGGGCCTGTCGCCGGCTCTGAGTAAGCACGAACCTGTCCGTCAGTACACTTCTAGAAGAGTCGAGAAGGCATGGCGTGGGAAGAAGGTCGAACTTTACTGTATCTATGGAGGAACGTGAGTACATAATTTATTTCCTTCCCTACCTTGTATGTTTTCTATAACAATATATTAGAAGGATGTTAGTATTAAAGCTTGCAAACCTAACTAGTAATTTCCAAGGCTAACCTAACTAGAGCACTAGTTCCATTGAACCTTGCACTAGTTCTAACAGGAGCTTCACGACCTAAATTTTCCTGGGAATCTCGATCAATACAGCTTTTGACATAATTTTAGATATCGGTGCCAGGATATTTAGGTTATCGCGAGTTGCGTGAAACTTGTGATTTCTTTTATAATTAGAATTTATATAGTTTTATTGTATGTAGCGTCTTAGTTTAGGTAAACTATTATACCTAATTCTTCATAGTTCATAGCATTAGTACTTCTGAAATATACAAAACAGTGATATACTTGCAAAATTATTATATAGTTCACTATCATGTCAACTCTCCAGGGAGATATGGTCACGACAGTCAAGTGCCATCAGCACCTGTGACGTCATATTTGTCGCTTAATGCACGTAGGTATTGATTTTGAAGCGCAGCTCGCCCACAGCGTGGCCAGGCGACCCCGGGTCACTGGGCTAGTGTCCGTAATTGTCAGCGATTACGTCATTCTGAGAGTTGTAATAATAGATGGGTCTGATGATTCAATTGTTCGTGTGGTTATCGTATTTTTATATTTAACGGACGTTATTAATATTAGTTAGTAACTGCGAATTATTTATGATATTTTTTTAGAGGGGCTTTGTCGCGTTAAAAAATATAAATTCCATAAAGTTGTTATTTATGCCTCAAAACATTAAATTGCACTGGTTTTTTTAATAATGTTTTACGAACCATGGATTAAAGCTGCAAACGATTACAAAATGTCAACTCTTGTCGGTTTATAAATAAAATTATTATTCTCAATGCAGGATTAACATGGGGTCACCTGTAATATTCACTGCTAGCGTCCCCTAGCGATGACATTTTCATGACATACAAACATAATAAAATATGAATAATAATATGAATAATGAATCATTAATCTAGTAATAACCATTTATCGTTTAATCAAGCTATGTAAAATATATTTAATTTAGTTATGAAAACTAAAATTTTTATATGTTCTTTTGTTGTTATGAATTCTTTTGTGTTTTGGATCACGGGAAGTAATATACGCTCAATTAATAATTTATACGTCTCCTAATCGAACCTCGAACGTTTATCAGAAAATAACTCAATGAATCAGCTTCAGCCGGCGGCACATTCGTCATGGCCGTCGTTAATGTGTAGATTATAACGTTCTCTATTTCCGTCTATTCGCACTGATAAAACCTAACATAGAACGCACATGGATCCTAGAAGTGTCAAAAAAAAAATTAAGAACCGAAGAGGCAATGTAAAACAAAATAAAATCCTTTCCCTATGTTAAAGCACCTGCTTTACTTGCAGGCCACTACCTCAAATAGTGTGGAAGAAGAACGGTAGCCGTATTCTATCATCTCAAAGGATCACGCAGGACAACTACGGCAAGACATTGGTGATCAGACGCGCTGGCTATGAGGACCAGGGCACGTATACCTGCGAGGTCAGCAACGGTGTTGGCACCGCGCAGACATACTCCATACAACTTAATGTTGAGGGTAAGTACAATAATCTTATAGAAATTAGCTGCAACGGTTAGGATGATTTAGTTGGCGGAAACCATCAATTTGGTATCTACACTAAAGGTTTTAAGTGATCTTTGAATGCTGCAGAGGTAAATACAAATGTTAGTAAAATGGAATAGCTTGTATGCCAGTTACTAGCGCAATGCGTATAAACATGCCAGTAAACTCTTCTAGAAGTTAAAGATGAGACGTGTAAATCACAAGCTTCGTAACTCTCGTTGTCCCTTCCTTCAACTTATCGTATTCCAGCTATAAAAATGTATATGTCCTTTTTCTTAAATGGCAATTAGGCTAAAACCCTAAAAAATACAATGTAAATAATTACAAATAATGATAACCCACATCACAAAGTTTTTGCGTTCTGCTATGTAAGATGAATTCAACATGAATAAAACAAAACTTGCGATGCTTTACCCCGGCACGTCTTCGCCATGTGCAAGAATCTCAGAGACGCCATTAAGCGAGATAGTGGAGTAAACGCCGGGAACAAACATCCATTATCATACAAACGCTTAGCGTGTCTCGTATATCAGATGAAGCTTATATTACATCGATAGAATTTCGTTTGTTATCTACATTAATTTTCGACAGAGCTCGGATAGAATAGGTCTCCAATTTTAATATGTAGACCAATAAATATCCACACTTTACGTGTGTTACTATGTCGTTATTCTATGTAAGAGCTCTTTAATTTCGATATCGATTAACAGTACAGGAGCCACGCTGGCTACTAAAGGCTGGTTGGAACATATAGCATATGGACGTACGTTTGTCCGTGCGTACGTGTGAAGGGTGGGGTGCATTGTGGTATGCGGTCGTAATTCAATTGTCGAGGAAGTGCGCCCACTGCGATCCACGCAGACTATTTCGGCTAATGGCACACGTCATCTGGTAATATAGAAAAAATTTTTGCAACCCATTTGATCGAATATCGTACAACATTTTAACATCGTACATCATACTATTAGAGCTATAATATATGTTGGTATGACAGGGTTTTAGACCTTATTGCATTAGTGTCAAATAATATTTCAATCCAAATGGGTAGGAAATAAAAGTCCCCGACTGTACTTGAGGTTCTGTTGTGGGTAATGTTATTGACCAATGTGGTATGAAATAGATAATGAGGAGGTAGGCTTATAAGGTTTCAATGAAATTTGAAGCTATTTAAACATATGCCTGTATACAAAATAAAAAATTATTTTGTTAACACTATCTTGTTTCTCTAAAGGTGACTTCATACATATGTATTATAAATTAGGAATTGTATCCACGTACTTACTTTTCCGGGTCACGTCATGAAGGCGGCGGTCGTGTGTAGCGCCATATAGACTGCGGTAATTAGGCCCCTCGGGACGTCACACGACAACAGTATAATTCATACATTTACATACACATGTACGGTATTCGTAGCTACAATGATGTCCGTAGACGGTGTATTTGAAAGATGTGACGTGTGTACAGCTCTTAACAGATTCAATAGATCAGTTCACAATACCCTGAACTGTTGAGCTGCGAATCAACAGCTAAGTTGGCAGCTCAGGCTCAACGCTATGTACTAAAAGCCGAGCCGTATAAACGATGACTCTCAACTCACGCAAATCATCCCACTATCCAGACAAGGAGCGGATATGTGGGTGATCACTGATCCGCTTCACCCATAAGAACCGTAAGCTGATCTGCAGGTCATGAATTTTGGTTGACTTACCCATGACTAATCGTGGTACTAAGAAAATGAGCTACTTCTGTTTATGTAACTTGTTTCTTTGGAATAAATTTTGTAATGTTAATTAAAAACAGTTTTATATTCTGTTTACGGAAAACTGTACCACTTTTGAATTGCAAAATACATTAAGCTTTACTCGTAAATGGTTTAAGAGAGCCCAGTGGGTCAACAGGAATTGCTGTAGTACTGCAAGCTGTTATTAATTGTCAGGGGGATGTTTGGCTGCAATCCACCATCCCAACCCTCCGACGATTATAATTCAAGAGCTGTATTTTTTTGGCTCTTTCCCCGCTTTTAAATTTATGATGATAACTGAAATGCATTTAGTACTTTCAATGGAATTTTCGTTTATATTTCATTTGATATTTTGGCAAGAGTTTTCAAATGTTTTCTGTCCTGTAACTAAGACAGTTAGTGGTTTTTATGCAACATGTTCCACGTGGTAGTTGAATAACGTTCACGTAATGCAATTTAGATATCCCGTTTGTGCCTACTGAGACACGCGACGTGTCCTTATTCCCGTTCGCACGAGTATTTAGGGAACAGATGAACAGATAAGGGCTTTAATAATGTTTTGTGTATTACAAATCGTTCGTTTCGTTTCATCCAACTGACTCAGTGTAATGTGGATTTTATTTATTTGTTTTGTGTTTGCTACCAGAAGTAAATGTTGCAGTGTCATAATATATTTGAGTTAACCAAAGAGGTTTGTTATGAACACAGCGTTCCAGTAATATCTGTGCGACTCGTAATTGCGGTAGACACGCGACCCAATGTCACGTGCCCGTTTTGTTAATTGTTCGCACGCTACCGAAAACACGCTTAAATCCCATACACGCATTATTCGAAAATGCACAAATAAGAGCATTTAATACATTTTTAGTTATTCTTAAAAATCCTTTTACGTTTTAAATTACAATCGAACACACTAACAATGTAAACATAAATAATTATTCATAACTTATTACATTGCTTTCCAGCTGCACCATTCTTCACGGAGGAGCCGCAGTTCCAGAACCTGGCTGAAGGGGAGACGGCGGTGATTAACTGCCGCGCGGGGGGCACGCCCGAGCCCCAGATCTCGTGGGTGCACAACGGCAAGCCGATAGAACAGGCAGAGCCCAACACACGTCGGCAAGTTACTGCCAACTCTATCGTCATCACCGACCTGGTGAAGAAGGACACGGGCAACTACGGCTGTAACGCGACCAACTCCAATGGTTATGTGTACAAGGATGTCTATATTAATGTGCAATGTGAGTATACTCCAATAATGCTTAACTTACGTTTAAGTAAAACTTACTCCGTACCCACAGGTGGACTATGGCTTGTAAAAAGTCACGAAATTATTTCGGTTTTATGTTCTTCCCTTTATTTTAAAAAAAAACATATTTTATTTGATGTCCTTAAAAAGCGTAGGAAATGAAAATCTCGACGCAGCAATCAACTGTGTCGTTACTTTTTATGTTTCAAACTTCACACAGTCCCAATTACGTGAATAAAGTGTCAACCATGTTCACTTCCTTCGCAATTACGTGAGCTCTTGTAATGTCAACAAAACATTCAGCCAGCGAGAGGCGGTGAAAAGATACGCGCAAATGTTCACACCATTCAGTACACGTTAAAAATATCATATTCAAGACTTTTCTATTCATATAAATTTGTATGCAGCTCTGACATTTTTTAAAATAATTATTTATTAGAGGTGATTTGCATTTGTATAACTAAATTAGAAGGAAGTGTGACTCAATTTCCAAGGACTGTTTTTATCAAATTCGGTAGTACAGTTTGAAGCCCTAAAATGTCACGCGACAAATATACACGCACAATATCGTTCTAAATAAAAATTAATTGGTCACATCCTTACTGGACTGGACTAAAATGGTTTATATATCGTAACAGCCATGTACTAGCACAATAAACTATAACAATAACTGTCAGTTACAATTAATCTTACCAAGAGTTAACGAATAGATTGAAACGTTAAAGTCCTTGTTTTAAAGTTGAATTTGCTATACCTCGATTTACCATCTGCTTTGCTGATTTTCTGAAAAAACTCAATGCATTTACAAAAGAATGAATGTAGTTGATCCTATAGAATATGTTGCAATGCAGAAGTTTTTTGTTCACTTTTTTAACGTATAAAGTTTTGCTATACAAAGATTACGGGTGCGGTTGTAGGATTTATGTTTCGTTTTTTATGTTCAAGGGGACGTATTTCGTCTTTTAATATGCCATTGAAAATACTGCTACGTTGATACCGGAACTATCATAAAAATGACGGAATAATTTATATCACAAAAGGGGATGATTAAAAAAACCATAGATTATACAATACTATACTAGCATTTACTACAACGATGTGTTAGGTGCCAAAGAAAAAATTTACTTTTTAAAATAATAAACCGATTTCAATTCAAATGTCAGGGATAAAAGTAAAATAGGGAAAATTTACAAAGTAGGCAAAATATTTGTAGTACACTCGAACAAGATAACACGCCCTCTTCAGATACGCTTGGTGTACAATTTTCATGAAAATTGGTATTATGAAGTGGAATGACCCGTGCTCCGCCGGTCAACACCCCTTGATGTTACCCCAGCTGAGGGGATGCAAGACGATAACATTTTTTCCTTGGGGTTGGTTCACGTTAGGGTAGCCGCAATATATGTGAATAGTTTTTATCACAAAAGAAACACGACGTGAAATCATGCTACCCAATAAACATAACGTTGATATAAATTCTAAAAATTAAACTTTTTTAAGACATTACAGTAGGTTTTAGAAACGTATTTGACTGTTTCACGCAGTTTATTCACACTACATTTTAATATTGTACAGTAGTGTTTTATCACTCATTACGAGGAGGTAAAATCCCCTTCCTTTCCGACATATGCATGATTAAAACGCTCTCTGTGTACGCACAAAGGTACTACGAACCGCGTCGCTACACCTCGCCACATCTCGCCACCTATACCTGAATGCCATTGTGCGCTCACCCCAACATCCCCTCGCTGCGACGGATTTGTGTCGGTTCGATTCCTACGAACAATTGAATGCTCGTGCACTGCTAAATATCGCAGATTATCTGTTAAACAGATAGTGTCACAGTAAATATTATGTCAGACGAATTTTCGTTTAGGATTATATTTTACGCTGTTAAGGATAATATTTGACGCGATAAATGGATGCTTTATGTGAATTTTTCGTAGGTATAGTGTACGAATTATAAGAATGGTTTGTTGGGTTTGACTAATAGTTAGTTCGAAACTGTTTAAAGTAGCAATACGTAACAGTTGGGGACGGTAGGATACGTCAATTGTATCGGGCACATCCTTATGAGGTGTGGAGCTCTCCGTACGCCCACGGCGCAATCTGCTCGCAGCGGAACTTACACTTACGTGTGCATCTTACGTCCACCACTGACGAGGTTACTCACCTGGATGCTTACAGTTAATATTCTTCAAATTTCTTTTACATTATTGAGATGATTTAAAGGCCAAGGTCATTAAAAGGTTAAGACAAAAATGGCTTGAAGGAAATAATTGTAAGTCGGCATTATGGTTACAAGGTTATACAATTTGTAAACAAGTTTTGCATATGTGATCATATATTGCAGCAATCCCACCCGAGATCAAGGAGGGTCCGGAGAACCTGACTAAGGTGGATGGCTCTGAGGCTGTGCTCAAGTGCCGCGTGTTCGGCGCACCACGCCCCATCGTCAAATGGATGCGTGATGATGTCGACGTCACCGGTGGAAAGTCAGTACATGACGTGTACATTATCTTTAGTACTTTAGTCTGATCTATAATGCTAAAATTTTTAAATATGTTTGTGTTCAGGTACAACATAACGGCGGAGGGTGACCTGGTGATTCGCGATGTGTCGTATACCGATGTCGGTACATACGAATGTTACGCCAAAAACAAGTTTGGCGAGAAATCTGCCTACGGCTCGCTCACTGTTAAGAGTTAGTATACCACTACTGTAATGACCATTAAAGATGTTAGCCAGTATTATATGACAGAATTTTCATAGTATTATTGTGTTTCAGAACGCACTGTGATAACGGACAAGCCGGACAACTACGAGGTAGCGGCGGGCTCGTCGGCGACATTCCGCTGCAACGCGCATGCAGACGACTCGCTGCGGCTCGACATCGTGTGGCTCAACGACGGACAGCCCATCGACTTCGAGGCCCAGCCGCGCTTCCGCGTCACCAACGACCACTCGCTGCTCATCTCAGACACCAGCGAGCTCGACTCCGGCGAATATACCTGCATCGCGCGCACCGCTGTCGACGAGGCGCGCGCGCAGGCCACGCTCACCGTGCAGGGTCAGCACAACACCCTCACCCTCCACCTCCCTCCCTCACATACATACACACACATGATCTGCAACTACTGATGATCTCTTACAGATAAACCCAACCCACCGGCACTGGACGGCGTCGAATGTCACGAGAAAGTTGCCACCCTCCGCTGGCACTCGATGGGCGACAACCGCGCTCCCATCCTGCGCTTCTCCATCCAGTACAACACAACGTTCACGCCGGACTCGTGGGACGTGGCCAGCGACAACGTGCCCGCCATCGACACCTCGTGGACCGTCGAGCTCAGCCCCTGGGCCAACTACACCTTCCGCGTCAGCGCCTGGAACAAGATCGGCCCCTCCACGCCCTCCGCGCACTCCGACGTCTGCACCACGCAGCCCGACGTGCCCTACAAGAACCCCGACAACGTCGAGGGCAAGGGCCGCGACCCCACCAACATGGTCATCTCCTGGACGGTCAGTATATCCCATAACAATCGAATCTGAATCTATTATGTCTACATTTGAGTACTAAAATATTTGTTGGTGTTTTCAGAAAATGCCTCAAATCGAACACAACGGCCCTGGGTTCTACTACCTGGTGTCGTGGCGCCGCAACATCACGGGGCAGCCGTGGAACGACCAGCAGGTCACCGACTGGCAGGACACCGAGCTCGTCGTACCCAACACGCCCACCTTCCAGCCCTACAGGATCAAGGTCATCGCCGTCAACTCTAAGGGAACTTCCAATGTAGCCCCCGTTGAAGTTATTGGGTGGTCAGGAGAGGACACCCCGCTGCAGGCCCCCACCAACTTTACCTTGGTGCAAGTGACCACCGGCACCACCGCCCTGCTCAGCTGGAACCCCGTGCCCGCTGAATCCGTGCGAGGACACTTCAAGGGCTACAAGATCCAGACATGGACCGACGGCGAGGAAGACAGGGTCAAGGAGATCCTAGTGAAAGCCGACGCCTCAAGTGCTCTCGTCTCCAAGTTCAGACCCTTCAAGAAAAACAATGCCAGGATCTTGGTGTACAACGGCCGCTTTAATGGACCCCCTAGTGAAGTTCTAAGTTTCCTCACTCCTGAAGGAAAACCAGGAACCGTAAAATCATTCGAAGTATACCCAATTGGATCATCGGCTATGCTACTGAAGTGGGACAAACCGATCGAAGAGAATGGAGTCTTGACTGGTTACAAGATATACTATCAAAAAGTAACAGGAACCGCTCTGGGACCATTGCAGGAAAGGAAGAAAGAAATCGATCCCAAATTCGACCGAGCAAAGTTGGCTGGTCTGGAACCTAACACCAAGTACAGGATCGAAATCCGAGCTAAGACGAAGGCTGGTGAAGGAGAGAAGTATTACGTGGAGCAAACTACTAAAGCTATGGTTAACGCTAAGCCGGACATTCCCATGTTCGAGACTATGACGGTGCCGGCTAAGGAGGGGACGGCACATATCCTCGTACGTTGGCTACCTTCGCTGGATGGTCACCCTGGTACGCACTTCGTGGCGTGGTACAAGTTGAAGGGGCACCCTGAGTGGATGAAAACCAACGAGATAACGGAGGACGACTATGTGATAGTGACTGGACTGGAGCCGGGACAGGTGTATGAGGTGAAGGTGACCGCACATGATGGGGAGTATTTCAGCACCAGTGATGTTAAGGATGTTGATACAACTATTGGTGAGTGTTTATTTGTCTTTATAGTTTTTTTTTTACATTAGAATATCATTACTGCACACTAAGTACAACTACTTCAATCAGTGTTGCTTTGTTTTTAAGTTTTCAAAATGTTTTTTCCTAGCTCATGCTTAAAGTACTTGAATGTTGAAGAACTTTTTTGTGAAAAATAGATAGACTGAATTAATAAGTTTTTAACCAAAAAAAAGTAATGGTTTAATTTAGGATTTAATATAGCAGTCAACGCAAAAAATTAACAAATAATATTCCCGCATGCATAAGCTACCCATCGAAATCGCGTCTAAATGAGTACAGACAGACAGAAAAATAATAAAATTGATATTTCGTTATCACAACAAATACATCATGTTCATGAAATATAATTTTCAATATTACAAATAGACACTCCAAGTTTATTATCATGTATGTTGTGCAGACGGCCCTATGATAATGCGCGACGACAAGATGGCGACCGCGGGGTGGTTCATCGGCGTGATGCTGGCGCTGGCGTTCCTGCTGCTGGTGCTGGTGCTGGTGTGCGTGGTGCGGCGCAATCGCGGCGGCAAGTACGACGTGCACGACCGCGAGCTGGCGCACGGCCGCAGGGACTACCCCGACGGCGGCTTCCACGAGTACACGCATCCGTTAGTACACCCCCTTACTTCCCACCCCACCCCCCACCTACAACAAAAAAAACTACAATAGACTCCTAATTTTACATTAATTGTAACGTAATTAACTTAAAAACTCAGGCCAATGCCTCCCGCCAGAATGGCGCGCTATTCTAATACGTCTTAATGACATTGACAGCTGTCAGATACTCTTTGATACTCGGCTTCGGTCTTCGTCTATGCCGATAATCTAGTGTTGCCCGATTTTTTTTAACACTAATAAGTTGGGCGAAGTGCATGATATGTGCTATACTCTCAAACTCTTAGCGTTATATCAAATTTGATATACAATATTTTTGAAACACTTCCTAATTTTTATTTAAGGACTAGCAGTTGTTCGCGACTTCGTCCGCGTGGAATTTAAAAAAGGAAAACATAGCCTATGTGACTGAGCGATAATGTAGCTTTTTTATGGTGAAATAATTTTTTTAAATCAGCCCAGTAGTTTTTGAGTTGTATCAATACATACAAAATTTTCCACTTTATAACATTAGTATAGACTATGTCCTTCTCGATGGAGCAACCTCCAATATTCCCTTTCTTGTGCCAGCCTTTCTCACCTCTTGCATATATGTCTGTCTCAGTGTTCCCCCATTTTTTCCCCTTCTATTATAATTATAAGGTCGTGTATCAGATGTCTTAGCATTTTTCCACTTCTATAAAAACATCTATAAACAGTTTATTTATTGAATGTGCGTGATACAGACTGGACAACAAGTCGCGGCACTCTATGAGTAGCGGCACCAAGCCCGGCCCCGAGAGCGATACTGACTCTATGGCGGAGTACGGCGAGGGAGAGACCGGTAACTAAATTCCCTTTTTATTTGTTTATTTATATCGTTTAAAGCATTTTATTTGCATGACACATACAGCTATCATTTTATGGAGAATTAAATGATTGTAAGATTTACATGTAGTTCTAACACCACGTAAAACACTTTTTGGCTATTTTATTTTGATGCCATTCCCTAGAGAATCGAAAAACACGTCGTTTCAGCCTATCATAGACACGTATTCTACATTAAATACACAAATATTATATTAGTATAGTATCTTTACAAAATGCAGTTTTTTCTCTTTACTGAAAGGTTGCTATTTTTGACATCCCTGGTGTTAGAACTTCAACGACGATATGTTTTTTTAAAATATTATTTTTACACAATTTTATAACAATCATGAACAATCTTATAAGTTTTGGCTTTTTTGTTCTTGCTAATAACAACGAGCTAAAGATCATTGGATCTATTGCTATTAAAAGATAATTTGCGTATTGATGTTTGTTTTTGTTTGTATTTGAGGCATGTGTTTAGTGCGTTGTCTGTATGCATGGTTGCAGCGGGCATGAACGAGGACGGCTCGTTCATTGGCCAGTACGGCCGCAAGCGCCGCCCCCCGCCGCAATCGCACACGGACTCCGCCTCGCAGGCCTTCGCCACGCTCGTCTGATGCACCACCCACTGCCCCACTACCCCACTACCCCACTGCCCCACCACCCACTACCTGTCCTATATGTACCGTGTTGGCAGCTTTTGTCTTAAATCTCTCCATAGTGATATTACATTTTGAATCTCTGTAATAAAATGTTCACTAAAAT
Source organism: Papilio memnon (assembly GCA_003118335.3). Lineage (NCBI taxonomy): Eukaryota > Metazoa > Arthropoda > Insecta > Lepidoptera > Papilionidae > Papilio > Papilio memnon. The sequence continues at coordinate 875,656 of LD689013.1, forward strand.
GGCACGATTAATGGCATGATTTTGAATCGAAACATAAAATATTGGACGATTCAAATATAAATTCCAATTGACGTTTTATGTATTACACTCTCAAATATCAATAATCTCAATTATAGATTATGAAGTATTCGAATTGGTTGCTAAAATTCTACCTTAAGTTTTAGTATACTTAAGTATTTTCTTGGTTTTTATTCTGCTATTTTAGAAATAGTATTTATAAAGACCTTCCAGACTATGCAAATGTTGCACGAATCTCTTCTCGTAGGTAATATGTTAAGTACAGGTTAAGTTAAGCCTAATTAGGTTGTAAAATATATATAAATGACATAAGAGTGTTGCAGTGAATGTTTTTCTACTTTAAGATTTTATACGCACGAGCTTTGTTATGTAATTGGTTTGCATTTATATTTTTTTAAATAGATTAGACGTGTCCTTGTTTCCGTCCTTATCTATTCCTCCTTCGATTTTTGTCTATGCACGAGCAGCCAGTTTGTTTTGTTTTTGTCATGAGGTATGATTTTTGTTTTTTTTTTATTATTTAATTAATTTATTTTTTTGCATGAATGTTTTTGCCCAAAGCTTACTTTTATTCTATCATTTTTTTGTTAAATTGTTAATTGTTTTTGATTCTACACTGTGTTTACTTTTTGATACATTTATAGAAAGGACATCCAGCCTGTTCCGGAGCCTTATAAGCCTTATAACAAATAATGTTTGTATGTATGCAGGTCGTTTCACTGAGGATGGATCGTTTATCGGTCAGTACGTGCCGGGCGCGCGCGTGCTGCCCCCGCCCCCCGCGCCCGCACTGCCCGCCGCCGCCGCGCAGGCCCCGCCCCCGCCCCCGCCCACATACGTGTAGGCCACGCCCACCTCGCGCAATACTGCATAACTACTATAACAATCCGCAATCTACTATTACGTTATGTAGGATATCTTCCAATATACAACAAAGTACAGAAATAATTCAAGATTTGGTAAAAATGGTATATCGTCTATGGTTATAGAAGTTATGTATGTTTTTTATCTCAATTGTTATTTTTGTCGTACTCCTGCGGTCTCTTGCAATGACCGCGTTTAGTCGAGATTGTGAATGCTTCAAGATGTCAATGTTAGTGTACTAATGTAAGACACGGCCTTTTATGAACGAATCAATTACACAAACACTATTTACTGCCAATATGGGTTTTTATGGTTTAAAAAAGCTGATATTTGGTTGAAATTAGTTTGGTTTAAACCTAGTGTCGGATGTTACTATTTCAGTTTTAGTTTCCCCTATATCGGATATGTTGGCAGCATCTGAATATCGATCTGAAATGTTGGTAATGGAAAATAGATTGTTTTTTTTATGAGACTGATTTTAAGTAATGATGTAAATTAGTCATTTTCGCACTCTTTTTAATAGCTTCAGTAGTTGCTCTTTGACAGTCGATTTATGCAGTGTATTTAAATTGCATTTACAAATGTTATCGAATCGGAGAGCAAAATTAAAACTGTCACAGTCATAAATTGGCAAAAAAAAGCTAAGTACTATTTAAATCCAGGTAAATAATTTTGTTTATTAAATTAGTTTAAATGTATACATGGCAACAAGAAAGCGTAAAATTATTTGTCAGATAAAAAAATGATTTAAAAAAAAGTTGTTTACTGGTCGTTTTTTTTTATTCGATGAGATTGACAAATGGCCGCTTTAGATTGTAGAAATGGTGTTTTCAATTATTTGTAAACTAAGGATACGGTAGCTGGTTTGAAAATTAAGGAAAAGATATTTTTGTCACAGAAAATGTATTGGATTTTAAATTTAGCTCTGGAAGCCGGTGGTCAGGCTCGCTTTAGAGATAAAAAATATTTCTACATGAAATAAATTATTCTCATCTTTCAAAGTTATACACAGAGCTGATTTGCAAGTGAATATTTTTATATCAAATGCATACCTTTTAAAACTAAACTTTGCTAAGGATTCCAAATAAATATTATTTTATACGAATTTAAAAGCTCACTTGTCAAATGCAATATAAATTTTCTATAAATATTTAATCACACTGAAATTGTCATATCCACAATATTTCTGTAGCTTTACATAGTTTTGTCAGTTATATTTTTTAAATGGCCGTTAATTTGAGAATCACCTACGTTTTTAACCATAATGCCTACTTCAAACTAGGCCAGTAGCGCAGGTCAAGTATGGATTGTTTGGACTCACTTGCGTCAATGGCATGCCAGTCTAGTTATTGAACGGAACTGTCCAAGTGTAAACCAGACAAAAACTCCACTGCAGTGACACTGGTATTACGTATTGCTATCTCTTTCACTCACTTTGATTAGACAGAGACAAATACAAGTATTCGACAGTATTATCTAGAAAATATTTTTAGAGGCAGTTTGACCACCGCGCGTGTTGGTGCTTTGCGGAGTTTGTATTCGGTGTTGTGATGGTATTTATATTGTACGCCTTGGAGAGCACGGCTTTTCTTAAAACACAATACTGATAACGTAAATAAAAAATTACATGACACATATTACGCTTTGAAAAGTCAAATTGTCATTGATAGCCAGGTTTATCCGATTTAAGGTAATTCTTACCTGACAATGATGTAATCTCAATTTCTCATATAATCATTTAGGACTTTCAATATACTTAGAAGTCTATAGTGAAGAATAAATTCGTTAAAACACTCGTCTATAGCAATTAATGTATTCACTATAAATTTCCTTTTAACATGATCTGTTATCTTTCTAAATTCATAGTCTTTTATACATTAATTTGTTTTTAGCTTGCATAATTTTTATATGTAAAAAATAAGTCTTACACACGTGCGACAAAATCTCTTGATTGTAATCTTAGATTTAAGTCTAGATTTTCGTGTTAACTATTCTTTAGCTAACGTTCGCTTTGGCATTCTATTAAATATATATTTGCTTTATTAATATCTCCTATGTATCAATTCAATATAAATGAGAACAATCCTGTCTAAATATACTTTTATAAGTCTATTACAGACTTATTAATACACAGACATGTTTGTATCATCAAACTAGATTATTCCAGAATAAATCCATAGACATTTCTCATTTCTATTGAATTTGATAATGGCTAACAGATACATAGTGAATTGTTCGGTTTTATTTAAGTAATTCGTATTCAGTTCTTCGCCTGAAAGGTGTCGGGTCCTAAGTAATGTACATTCCACGCGGTAAAACCATGTTGATTTTATATAGATATGTTTTATTTATGTGTTTGGAACTCGGCCAGATGTAATCTGTGAGCAGCGCTGGTACTGCCGTGTGTGGACGGAAACCGAGGGATATATTAATTATTTATTATTGTATATTTATATTTATTTGTGTACCCCGGGCCGGATTGCCGCCGGCAGCTTGCTGTCTGGTACTTGCACATCGCATATTTGACGGCATGTTATTATAGCCACCGTAAGTTGTTAAGGAGTCTTGATCAGCTCTATTGTCTACTAAGAATTATTAATATATGTATTTTTAATATTAAATACTTTAGGAGCTCCCCGTTCGATTTTGTCGCTTATTACGCCCTGTTGATTGTGAAATATTTTTCCTTGACTTTGTATTTGTTGGCATTTAAAATGGAAAAAAAATTAAATTATGATAAAATTTGTGTAATTGTTGACCACGGTGATATCACTGCCTTTCTCGAAAATTCTTAGAATTAATCAAGTGTTTTTACTCGCCGTGTATATAAAATTGACTTAGTCGTCGCTCGCCTCTGAACAACTGTACTGGAATCGGGTCGCTAGCACAAGCCAGCATTCATGTTAAATGCATTAAAATATTGTTACACGATGTATTTACTCTTGAGAGTGGCATCCGTATATAGATTTCGAATTGACCGTAGCGTGTAATAGGCTGAACGTTTTTCTCATAGCTAATATTGTTGTAATTGTACTTTGAATTCTCTTCCCTTTATAAAGCCGAATGGAACCGGTTAAATTGTTTATTGTGCTGTTCAATGCATTCAATGTTAATCTATAGAAATACGGACGCTTCCTTACCACCTCATTTATATGACGGACAAAAATAAAATCCGCTAAACTGATGTCGACAATTTTGTAGGTTATCTGTCGCAAAGAAAAAAAATGGCCGCACTTGGCGCGAAATTCAATCATGGACAATGTGTTCTGTCACAGAAGTAACGGAAGCGTTCGTATTGCAAACTTTTACTAAGCGAGCTTCTTAATACCGAGGTGTTTTGTTAAATTAGATGATAGTTTGCATTTAAATCAAGTTAGAACATGACAAGATGTGTGTCGACATCAGAGATCACGAATTAAATGATTTACAATTTTAGTTTGGATTAAGTGACGGTAATTTATTGTGTAACTACGATGGATATTTTTTTATGTTGCATAGAAAATAAATTTTAAGAAATTAGTGTTTGTTTTTTATTTACCTTCATTTCCTTACCCTTATTTTTAAACTAATTTGGAAGAGTTGATGTTACTTATGGCAATAAACGCTAATTTTGCATATTGCACCTTAAAGGACCAGATTATCGTCCACGAAATACCTACAAAGCGGGTAACAAAATCTCTGAGACTCGACAAAGAATACCACGATGCCGCTGTCAATTTTGAATGACTAGTACTTTTTCTGAGGGTAGTGCTATATTTCCACGAAAACAAGAACACTCTTCAAAGGAAATTGATTTCTAAAACGCCAAGTTTGACTTTAATTGCAATATAACGTAATTTTCTCTCATGATACAATATTTTTATGAAGCACATAAAGCTTAAATCTGTACATATCGTTTCAGATAAGACATCGAGTTATCCCATCCCATACGGCGAGCGAAGTCACAAAATATTAGCAGTCGACATTTGAGCGCGCTGTGAGGTGCATGTGTTGTCGGGAACATATTTAGTGTTCGTAAAAAAATTGTGTTTCCGATCTTAGACAATTTGTACAACTAGAATAGTTACAGTGTCAGTGGTTTTGCAATTATATTTATTTGTGAAGGAAATAAAAGAGGTATAGATTTATTTTATACTAAATTCGTCTTCGCGAAATTTTATCGGGATAACAAGAGATCGTTGATCCCACTTATGTTTAATTGTTTAACGATAC
>LD689013.1:917020-938133 GCA_003118335.3 Papilio memnon
CCTCTACGTCTATCGAAATTTCACCGAGATCCATTCAACCGTTTAGGCTACAAACTCTAACAAACATCCATCCATCTAATCTTTCGCATTTATAATATTAGTAAGATTAGTATGATAAATGTGTGATTACTTAAAGATAGTCTACAATAAAACAGTTCAAAGAAATCCCCATATGTAATGTTTCCTGTTTAGTGGTAAAGATCTGATTCATAAGTCAACGGCGATTATATTATTCTACGCTGATAAGAACTCGATGTGTTGACGCAAAATATATTTTACATGTAACAAGTGAATGATTTTTATTCACGTAATAAATGATTATTTTGCGCTTACATGTAAGTCCGTAAATATACTTTAGTATATTCTATCTTATGAGGCTAGTTTATATAAATTTATTTGATCATAAGTCTGACATACTTAATCTTTATCTTGCAGATATTTGCCAATTTTGTTTATTCTTTATTGTTATTCTCGTCTATTTCACAGCCAAGTGCATTTTTTTCACTTTATGATGTTTGCTGCTTCTTCAAGGTCTATGTAAATGGTATGTTTCAAAAGTCGATAAAATGGACGCTTGTAGCTGCACATTATTCCGGATATTTGTACTCAATGGTAATTACCTAACATTAGGTAGACCGCTTCATGGCCGCCTACATAATCCCGACTCTTAAAACATCGTCAATCTTACTATATCACTCCTAAGTTTTATGTATGGATGTTTGTTATAACGTAATTCCAGAATAAATAAACAGATCTGGATAAAAAAGACGTATAGGTAGTCTGGAATACCGAAGTTGTGGGCTACAGCAAGTTATCATATATATTTTAATTGTATTGTTTTATTAAACGGATTTGTTTTCGCGTTTCTCTTAACTAAACGCTTTACACCATTATACCATATGAGTTCAACTAATGCGCACTATGTTTGTGTTATGACAAAGTTTCGATCACAAATAGTCATGCGGCGACTTTCGGTTTTACGTGTGATGTCATCGAGCGACGCGTGGGAGCATAACTGTGTAATAAATAATTAACAAACAACTTGTGTAATGACAAGATTCAGTATCGGTTATAGAAAGGACGGGTGCTAGCTAGCTCAAATTCCATGCTACGGTTTTGAATGAAAATGCACACGCATAGCAAAACGATGAAACTGCAAGTGTTAAATCCTTCGTGATTCATGGGGAAGGTATATGCAATTAATAAGGTTTGATGTGATTAAATTATTTCTTTAAAATGCCTCTAGTATGTGTCAAAAGTGCCATCACCTTATTGTTTTATTTCACATAACAAATACAATTAGAAAATGTTGATCGCATGATATTGGAATGTTGTAGGAATTATGAAATCATTTTTGCAACTATTCGATATTGTGAATAGCTCGAAGTACACTTCAATTTACTTACTTGTTTTTATATTGCATCAATACGGAGTTTAAATTTTATTAAAGGCGAAATGGAAAGGAAATGTATGTTTAATATAATGAAAGTAATTAGATAAAGAAAGATGATTTTACGTCAAGTAAATTCCAATATTGTGAGTCAGACGGTTGGCGTAAATCGTTGTTTTGGAGCTGATTACTTGAAATGTGGTTATTTATAATTTATAATGTCACCAACAATATCCTCTATATGTATCTTTAGGTGTCGTAGAGGTAAATTCGCTAAAATTGTTAATAACAATTTATTTTGTTAATAATAAAGCTAGTAGACATCCAACAATTCACCAACTGAGTAAATAACATAAATAATTATAGTTTTATTGTAAGTGAGTGTCGAAATACTTCTATAAAAATGTAGGTAGATATTTTGTATACGTATTTTGGTGTTGGTTACACAAGCTTAAAGTATAATCCAAAATGAAAATTGAAATATCTTATTAAAAGTACTTTAATCAATACAAAGTTTAATTGTCGATAACATTATTCTAAGTTTGACATTTTTTGTATTTAATAACTCTATTAAAGTGCGTAAGTATGACAAAATGTAAGCATTCGTAACACTAATTTGTAATAGAAACTTTTAGCAGCACGCGATATGTAATTGAAAAAAGTCGCTACGTTGTAACCGTATTAGGAAACTCGAACGCGGTTCCTTAATTGAATGTCAAGAGTTATAAATTGATTTAGCTTTTAAACTAGGAAATTGACGGGAAAAGTTGTCTATAGCTAGCCTACAGTCAGTTAACGATCTAGGTGTTCGAAACTTAAAAAGATAAGACTTAATTAATAATGGTCGTTGTTTACGTCACTTGTAATTCTTATAAAATATAATCGTGGATATCCGCTATCATGTTTCCTTTGAGGACAAGAAAATTGAGTTCATCGACTTTGTTATCGAAGATGGATGGTCGCGATTCGTCGCCAATTATCGAGTTACTCCGTCGCACTACGTGAATCACCTAGCGTCTTGTTAAGTCAATTTATTTGATAATAAATAACTACCACACAATGTTGAGATGCCTTTTATTTGAGGAATGTTTAACGAACTCCATTTATACTATATCGATAAAGTTGTTAGCTAAAAGGTAGGTTGCTTATTAATGCGTTGTCTTTGTTTCGCCTTACTCGATATAATTTCATAAACCAATGCTGGACAAAGAATTACCGATTGGATACAACTCAAAGAAAATCTCTGGTGTCTATGAATTGTATTTTATATCATAGGTATCACAGTAACATAACAGGAATAATCGAACTGTACAACATTTAAGACTTAATTTGCCATTAAGAATACATTTGAAATCTCCATACAACTACTAAGTGATTTGTTGAATTCTCCATACAAGTATTTCTATAAGCAGTCTCGATGTTTGATCAGTTTGTATCTGTACACTTCCAACCCACATGCGCTGCGTGGCCTAGCCTAGCGCCTTGCCATAGACAGAACTAAATACACGCGCTTTAGAAATACTCGTGTTTTGTTGTGATATATCACCTCAAGCTATTACACAGAGGTTATTGTGTTTGAGCGGTAGCGGTAACATTTGTAACGCATTTGTTTTGACCGATATAATTAATTTTGTTTTGGATTTTAAAGGCGTTCTATTGGATTGAAAACCTTCTCCTTTTTGGAGCCGGTTAAAACATCTCAAATTCCATGTAAGCAAGAAGTTATGAAATAGAAATCGCGTATCTCAAACATATAAACCTCTGTCTTAGTGGAGGGTTAAGTAAGGCTGTGGTGCAGTGGGCGGGCCGTGGGCGACAGCAGTTCCGTCTACTGATGTCATCGCCTCTGCGCTCCTACAATAGCCTCTTTATTAGCACACGCACCATAGGGCTAAGAGCAGTCGGTCATTTCTAAACCTTTTTTGTTAGTATTATGTAAGGAACCATAGCAAAATACTGGCGGAGTGGTAGCCGATAGTAAAATGCCCTGTTAAGAGTTCCATTTTCCATTTGCGTGTCCTGATATTCAATTTAATTATCTCGCCATTATACTGAGCCCTTTTGTGGATAATAGTGTTTCCTTGTAAAGTCTAGCTTATCTATAAATGCTCGAAACTGCTGACCCCAGGCCTCACAATAAGGCGTTGTTAACTTGGTCGCCTACCTCCTTATTGAGAATACAAAGGCGAGTCGGGAAGCTTGTGCCAAGTAAAGTGCATAGCAACTTAACCAAGTGATAGTTTAGCCTTCGAAAATGCTTTATTATGTGAGATTTATGACGTAAAGCCTTTTCTCATTATGCCTTATAGAAAACTTGAAACTGATTAGTTTAAATGTAACCGCAATGTCTCGATGTAATAAGAGAGACGAGGCACGTACGTACGGTATTAACAAGTCAAGGTTAAATGATCATTTTGCAATCGGTCTGAGACAGTAAAAAATCTGTCACATTGCATAACTATAAATGCCACATAATTTTTAGCCACATAACTAATATTATAAAGAGGAAAGATTTTTATTTTTGTATGTATTGAAATAACTAAATTAAAATTCTTTCACTACTAGCTACGTTATCAGTGAGTAACATAGGCTATTTCTTTACAATTTTTTTAATTCACCAGCAACAGCTAGTAATAGAAAAAGAATGTAATTTTTTTTTTATATTCAAAGTGTAGCATTTTATTCGCAAACTTGTTGAGTATCTTATCTTCTACTTAACATATGTTGGTAAAACTGAATTTTTACTTTCGATTTTCTAGGTTATGAGGTTAATAGAACGTATGTAAATAAGGTGCGATAAAATTAAATACATTGTATAGATAAAAAATCTCTGAACATCTTTGATTGCGGCAATTGCTACTGTAAGATGCGAAAAATTATGTGGTAAATAGTTTTTTATTCATAAGTCTGGATGGATTTTCAAAAGGAAGAAAAATCAAGAAAAATGAGTAAATAGCGAAAAGGACCGAGTTTTTGAGATTTCCATTCGCTTCTTTGTCTTTTTTTAATGTGCCGTACAGTTTGTATTGGAGTATTACGTAAGACAACCGTAAGATATCGATTCGTATGCGCCATGAGTGGCAGTCACAATAAGCTGACGGAAAAGTGGATACCACGCGCTACGGGGATTGATGTCATCAAAAATATTTTAGCACCTTAATAAAAATATAATCCTTCTTTAAAAAGTAGGAGTAAATATATACGTTTTGAATTGAAATTTCTTATCACAGAGAAAGGTTTGCCCCCTTTTAATATAAAAAAAAAAAAGGTCATTACAAGCCAAACAGAGTTTGTACTGATGAGCATTAAATCGACAAGATTATCTAAAGTGCAACTATTAGGTAGTAATAACATCTCCGCTCTAATATTGTTTGCATAATTTATAATTTGTTTTTATATTTTAGTGAATCGCTCCCGCTAAAACATTTCGTTCGACTTGTATCGGTTGCGTTTTGTACCGCGGACGCCGGCGCCGCGTGTCTAGCCGGTTCCAACCGGATTCCTGACTCATGCCACATTAATGTGCAAGATTTTATGTGAATTAGACGTGCATCGATTTATTTACTCCAGTCCCACTGCCAAATGTTATGATTTATTGTGTTTTTTTCTACATTCTATTGCTGTACATAAAAAATGTACTTTGGTTCACTTTCAAACCACACGTTCATTATATCTATTAGATGAAATAGATGTGCGTTGGTTCACAAGACGTTTTATTCAATGAGTTTGTATTGTAGACAAACATGCTTTAGTGCCGCACGTAATCATTAATTGATATCTTAGTGGTCATTTAATCACCTTGAGAGCGGCAGTTAACTTTCATCGCTTAATTTCATAAGTAAGAAAAGCTAAGAACAATAAGATATCGCATGTAATAAATAGCCCATTACTTGACGTCTCCCTACAATGTTATTAAGTTAAGTGTACACCAGGCGGCGCTGGCGTCGGCAACTTAACCGTGGGAACTCGACGCGCCTTTCTTTTACTTTTACTACCAGATCAAATCTATTTACTCTATAATAAGACCATTTTCTTTTTGTGCGTTTTTCTTTCCGCTTGCCTTTTCTAACTTCTTTTACATGACCCGGTAGATACAGGCCCTTTGATTATTAAAATTTGTTAACCGTATATTTTTAAATTTTACTGGCTAATGTCATTTGAAAATTAAAGTAGACCTATATTGCAGAAGGCTTTATAAAGGAATATAGATAATAGACATTTTCTAAATTGTTAGGAGGCAGTCGGCGGCGCGCGCCAAGGAACTGTCCAATTATAATTAGCTCTATGCGACGCGTTAGCAGGTCAATGACATCGGTCGGCCGAATTCTCCCACTGATATAGTTTGAACTTTCAAATGCCATCTCAGCTTTACACAGATATACAGTTCTGCAGATCTTCAGGGACTGGATGTTTCCGGTTGTTTGCTTTTCTCTGTATACAACAGTTTTAACTGCTCAGTTCGGTTCCTTTCGAACATGCTGTTTGAAATACATTTTCTATACAAGCTAAGAGGGAGCTGTGGTGGAAGTAACTTCTTGTACAACTTAAGTAGGACGTTTTCTTGGTAGTCGTGCTTATTGAATTGCCATTAAATCCTGGACATGGTTGCTAGGATGAACGCGGTGGACTATCATATCTATGTAATTTTATAAAAAAATGCATTACGATAAAAGGTAGGAATAAATCTGAATAGATAAAAAAATAATTTTTGTTTCCCGTAGGAAAGGTCTAATTGTATTAAACGAAACATTAAACTTTCTATACAAGCACTAACAATAGAGTAAACTGTTCGTGAGCTCACGTTACTGAGACTCGACACCTCATTAACAAAATAATTAAACGGCCCGTAACTGTCGTCCGCTCAACTATATTGAATTACACGTGTACTTACTATTATCGCTAATGATAACATGTTCTTTAGTTTGAAAAGTCTAGTTGTAAGTTTGCGTACAAATCAGATTTTATAAATGTTCCAAGTTCTAAAATCTTAGTTTAAGAATTAAATTGATATTAGAATTTATGATTTTATCTTTTAATTAGTTATGCACCTATGATCTTATCTGCCATATATCAATTGATAAAATGTAGTCGATTGTTGACCGTCCAACTGCTAGATTAAAAACCGTTACACATGATTAGGTTTATCTGAACGACTTTAAAAGTGGTAGAGCCCGCTTTGACATCTTAGCATGAATGGGTCGGCTCGCCCGGTGCAATACCACGACTACACAGAAGACAGACGTGAAGCGGGAGCAATTCCGCGTTTCGTCTGATGAGTGTGATGCCGGAGGCCCAATTTTAGTCCCTTTCCCGTTCCACCCTTTTCTTATAAGGGAAGGATTGGATCGGAAAGTGTAACGATGGAGGAGACGCATAGGAAGAGGAAATATCCTCTTTATGTGCGTCTCCTCCTCCGTCGATTTAGGGTAGGCAACGCATCTGCAATTGCGGATGTCTACGGGCAGCGGTCGCTTCGCCAATTCGGCGGATTTATGTGGCCGCTTGCTCGTTTGCCACCGTATAGAAAATAATGAAGTCTGCTTTTTTACCTTGTTAATTCTACATTCACTGTTACGTCCTGATGTTTAGTTATTTGTTTTTTGTCTCCTCTGTTAGTTTTTAGATGTTAATCTTTTTGTCGCGATACTTTCGCTTAATTTAAAGTCTTTAAATATATAGATGGATGGCATTGTGTTGTTAGTATCGTTTCCCGGCAAACTTTCTATTGACTGATTAGTTTCTATTCCGACGATTTCATTACATTTTGCGGTTTCATGTAAAAGCTATAGAATTAGATACTTGATATTTGAAAGGATTCTTGAGTTTTTTTTTCAAAATCAGACAGAAGAATGGCTAAAGTTTACTATTAGGTATTATATAATATTTAGTAATGGCTGATGTATTTTTTTTTATTTTTTGGTAAAATTTTATGATTAGAAAATGGAACGCAAAGTTTTGTATGTTGCGTAATCATTTGTTTTGGTTTAGAATTGAAATTCCGACCATGAAGTCAATGAGTGTGACGACTGGGTCACGATTGCAAAAAAAATATCGGTAGGTTCATTTACTTGGTTATTCTAAGCTTTATTTCCTAGAATCTTAGAGTATTTAGAACGGCGTAGCGGTTCTAGTAATTAACGCTAGTTAAAGACGACATTCCCTCTTGGGAATCCTTGTGGATTAGTTTTTGTTGAAGGGTATGCGGAATCTTGAGGCATCTTTCAATGTAATTATGTACGAGATTTTTCACATTTTTTCAAAATTGGCAGAACCACTAGTTGCAAATTTTGTATGATGGGTTAAAGTTGATACTCATGTTGTTTGTTAATGTCTGAGGATTTAAATCCCTCGCGAATCTCCTTGTATTCTCCTTTTCTTAAAACTGTCGCATTTTCTCCATCAATCTTCTAGATTTTAGGAGATAAATAATAAATAAATAAATAAATTGGTAAATAACCTTAAACCTTATTGTAGCACGTGTACAACTCAAGCACTTTCCTCTTTAACTGCGAGCGTTTCAACCCGTCGCAGTGTGCGTCACAGATAACGGTGTTTTTGCTTACTACATTCGATCACTTCGTTCCACTTTCGTCGCCTTACAGACGTAACCATGGCTCTATCGTTATTTGATCAATAAGTCTACTAACGTCTACCCGGTTTTGGTGTTTTTTATACCAAAATCTTTTGTACGGATTAGGTTTTTGTTGTGCGCCTTCGAAAATGAGGACATGACTCGTTCGAATTGATACCGATTTGACAAAATGTACATGCATTATGCTGGTATATGAATAGGTTTTTACACAGGAAGGAAAAACTAGTTATAATTTAAGACTGAAGTAAAAGTGAACTCGAACCGTAACAGTTTTTGTGTACGCTAAAAAAGGTGTGAACTTTGAAACTTTTTTTTTTCGTAATCAGCTACACTATGATTAAGATCGAGTCGATGTATTTTTCGAATTAGTAAACATTTACCAGACAAAGCTGTTTACAATACGCGGCCGTTGCGGCGAGATTGTTTACACGTCGTAGATCTGTTGACCTGTTAATAGGAATCGTGTCTACGCCATGTTGCCCGATACGCCTCCCCTTGTTATAAACGGGTAGACAGATCCGGCAATAGTTCGCTTGTGGAAGGTCAGTGACCTTGTGTAATGAAGTTTGTCACGATATAAATATTACTTGGTATTGAGTTGTTTTTTGTCTTTTTAAGGATAGTATTCATGTTAACAAGCATTTTTATGAAAATAACAATCAAACAACACTAATAGTACAATGTACAATTGAAGTTTATTGTCAACTCTACCCTTAGCTTTAAAAAGGTTTGTATTTGTACTTTTATGTCATAGGCACAGATGTGGAGTGTTCTCACAGCAGTTGCTGTCAAAGCGAAAAAGGAAAGCTAGGCAGGAAAACAGGGCTAGCGGCGCAAACCCTTTGAGTGCCTTTTAAAGAAATGTTTGCCTGTTTGATCACTAATGGCCGCCTTTACATTTCACACTGAACTAGTCGTACTTGAAGGGAAAACCGACCCTTTGTACTAAAATTTTATTTGGTAAGAAAATAATATGGACTTTTTGATAGAAAATTTGACTGATCTAATTTAAGTATATTTTGATTTGGACCAAGAAAGTCTTTTTTTTCACTGATTAATTTTGATTGATCATTGAATAGAATATATTTACCTACTTGCGTTTTATTGTTCTTACTAAATTTAATTTGATTTGCGCGATACCTACTCGTTAAGCTATACTATGTCTTCTTTAAAATTAATCCATTATATATTGACTAATTGAATTTAATGTCTTCTATGTCTAGACGAGGTTTATAATTACAGCGAAGGGATAAGGCGTCCTCATTGTCCTTTTGCATAAAGCTTTCTAGTATGCAAATTGGAGCACGTTACAGCCGGCGTGCTGCGGGGTGTCTTGTTAGCCCGAGCCCGCAACTACACTTTGTGACGTACAACCTCCGCTTGTTACTGAATATACGTGACCTAGCAGTAATAATAAAATAAGGCAGTAATAATGAAGTCAAACGGGAGATTTTCTCAGCTATTTGATAACTTTTTGAAACCCAATGAGTAGTTTTGAGTAATCGGTCTTTTATTGTAGTAGGTATATGTAATAGGTGATGAAGATATTTAAAAATATGGCGTTCCGACACTACTGCCAGGAATAATTTTAATGTGTGCAGAAGTCGAATTTAATAATTTATCTACTATAGATTGCAACGACCTGGGATCATTATGCCTTGGCCTAATTTACTAATAGTGTACACTGTGCATTTTCATTTGACGTGCAACTATGTAATATCAGATTGTAAACTCGCACAAAGATCTGTTTGTTGCGAGCTCTATAATATATTCGAATATTACAACCACTATTTAACCATACAATGTAACCATTCATTGACTCTTAATATAAAGAATTAAAATGAATTATTTGACGTTATGTACTTATTGTATAAATTATATGTGTATTAAAGACTGTACCGACGATATGAGAAATTGTTATTCAATAAATAATTCCTAAACCAGCTATGAAAATAAAAGTGTTTACATTTGAACAAGTAAAGAGAACTTTGTTTTACGATAAAATCAAGATTCACCGTTTTATTAATTTGATAACAGGAACCTGATGCTACCCATTTTCATGTGTCCTTCAAGCTCACATTCGCTTAACAGATTTCTTCAGTAGATTACTGATGATAGAAAACACTTGATTTTGTCGCTATGAATTTTGAAAATAGGCTTCGTATAATCCGACCTAACGCTAGTGCTAAGGTTTCTAATTCGTCTTTCAAATCGTGTCACCTTTTCGACATAAAACAATTATCATTGTATAATTTCAGGACGCATCCACTCGGCAATCGTGTCTGGTGTTAACGCAGAGACGCGCTCGGTGACGGTGGAATGGTTCGAGCGCGGGGAGACCAAGGGCAAGGAGGTGGAGATCGACTCCATCCTTGCCCTAAACCCCGAACTGATCGGCACGCGCCGCTCGCCTCACCTACAGCCCGTCTCCAATGCGCCCAACAAACTCGCCAGGGTGAGTACGCCTAACACTACTGCGAAGAGACAGAGCGGGAGAAAGAGACAGAATGAGTAACAGAGTGAGTGACAGAAAGAAATAGTTTTAGTTAAGTAACATTTGGTACAATGTGAAATCTAGATTAAAAAAATTAGTACCGCATTCACGGGCAAGCGATAAGTAAATTTTATTACATTACTAATTCGTACTTCGCTGCCGGCCATACTTTAATGTCAAATGTCGGCAGATAACGATGCGATCGGTTTGAGCATTATAGTATTAGAATTGTGCATTAAGTAATTCACTTACACTTACTGCAATTTAAGTCTCGAATAGGGTTCGAATCCCAATCAAGGCAATATTTGTTACGATTTTTCTAAAGTCAATAATTTACTCGTGCTCGAAGGTTTGACTAGTATAATAGTATTTTGGTGAAAAGGTTGTGTTACTGTATTTTTCTAATATTAATAAAACAAAAATTAGTAGGTAAAGTGGCGAAATCCGACATTCGCGATAACGGCCGTTGGTCTATTTCGACCAGGGTCAATGGACACGACGCGCGCTTGCTTGCTTGTAGTAAGACAATTTGCCAATTTACGTCCGGACATGCACACGTACGCCTGCCTCGTACCGTTATTAACACGTCGGCCGCCGCATAAACGTCCGCCAAACATCCCAAAATCGCATCGCTCACATTACGTGTTAACACGCTTTGATACACTCGCTTCTCGTTGTAGAGATTAACAACATATTTGGTGCAAGGGAACTGTATGAACTAAATTTTATTTATGAGTATAAACAGTACATTGGATACTTTTATCGGTATACAAAATAATGGGAGATGCATAGATATATGAAAAGTTAAGCCTTAAAGGTGTGGAGTAGGAGTGTAATTTAGAGTCTCCTGGTCTAATCTGTCCATGACATTGCATAATATCTTTGCGACACAATTCGTGCAAACTATAACATATGAACTAACTCCGTGTAACCTTGGTGTTAATTTGCCGCAATCCCTGTCGGCTTAGTCTTAGAAAATTAAATGCAATAAATTCTTGCGGTGCACCGCAGACCACGGGCCGTCGCTAAAGGTCGCACTCTAGAAAGTCTGCAGTTGTGGTTCGTTTGTCAGCAAAGTTGAACTGCTTCTCATTTGCTCTACCTACGGTATACTAAAATAACTAATCTAGTTGTCGATACATGATTGCAAATTAATAATTTAAAGAGGACAACAAAATCTGTGTTCAAAAGAGTGCAAAAGTAGAGATTATGTGTTTCATTGGAAATTATTAATTTAACTCATGGCATTCTTTATTAAATATTCATGAATAATATCGACTCCAAACAGTTGAATGCGATTTTCATTTCTAGTAGTGTAGATTCAACGTATGACGTCTAATTGATACTCGAGTACTTTTAAAGGTCGATTCACTTATTAGTAAGAGAGTGTATCTTATCTATGTATTTAATGATAACGATTGTAATTTGCGTACATTAGTTTCGCGTCAAAATTAAACGAAAGTCATAGTGTATCGATTGGGTTAGGCGGTGGTTGAACCGCGTACCAAGCGGTGATGGCCCTGTTTGTTTGTGTCGGGAAGCACGTTGCCAATCGACACCACAGTTGTACCTCATCTGCGACACCCGAATGTCCTGTCTGGATCTCATAGCTTTTCACGGTATCGAAACATACATAATCATACTAGTGCTAACAAAAATGACTTTAGAAAATACTTAGATTGCGTCAAACGCTTATTGTGTTACCGGTTATTTTCATCTCGCGGAAGACATCGAGTGCAGAATTAGCGCGGCAGTTGAAGAAAATGTAGAAATGTTTCCGTACATCATCAATTGGCAGGTGATCATTGCACCGTGTAGCAATCATAGCTTTGCGAGTAGTATTTTTAACGTGCACGTCGTCGTCCTGGCAACGCATCTCATGGCACTCATTAGAAGGAGCGCTGCAGGCATTAGAGAACTAGCGATGGACATGCATACGTATGCGCTCGATGCACATCGATCGGCGAGACCTTCAGGTGCGGCGATGATGGCGACCTTACGTCGGACACCATCGATTTTCCACGGCGGCCGGTAGCGGCGCGTTTCACTTTTCATTCGTACTGAGATCGGTCCGCGGCATGGTAGCGGCGCTCCGCGGCACCGTGCTGTTGTAAGTGGCACTGTTGTTTGATGCACGTTGTTGATGCGAAGGAGCCGTCGGGCTCGTCGTCGGATGAGGGCGGCTTCCTGCGGGAGGGCGCGGAGGCGGACGGCGACGCCGGACACACGCTGCCCGTGCGCAACTCACGCTCGGTACGACTCGCCACGCCGCGCCCCATGCACGCCGCACACGTCACCACGTGTGGTGCGGTGTCACTGGGGCGCGGCCAGTGGAAACGCACCATCCACTATGTCACGCACCTTTACCATTACGTTGCCGCACCATGTTTGTGCACACGATCGGCTTGTTACGCTGTCTGTCTGTCGGCTTGCGTTCTCGTCACGCCCGCGTCAATATCACGATTCGTCGTGCCGCCGTGTGGCGCAACCGGAACGCAATCCAATATCACCAGTCTTTTTGTTACGTAGCAGTAGCAATGTAAAGCACTTTTTGTTATTTTATTTGTGTTTACTTGGCTTTTTCTTATTTTGGTTATAAAAGTGTATGAAATTGCTGTGCTAATTTTGTTCAGTTTGTTTATGTCCACAGTCGTAGGCGATGATATCATTAGGTTTATGATTCAACTTGTTGCGCCGATACGGTGCTGTCAATGTCACGCATAACGGAATTATTGTAAAAAACACAAGTTCGACCGCCGGCTGTGTTTTAATGTGGAAACCTGTTACTGGCAATAACATAGGTGAATTAATGTTGAGTGAATGTTTTGACTGCTTGTGTAATTACAAACGGCCTCTAGTTATACATCTTCATTTAATTTTAACTGTAAGGGAAGCTGTTGTGCAGCACGAGGTAAAATGACCGTGTAGGTCAAAGAGAAGACCTTCACGCAGCAATTATTTCGATTGCAGATTTGTTAGTATTGTCTTACATTAATCTTGATATTGGTCATAATGATAGCGGTTGCTTGGATTTTAGATGTTTTCCCGACAGGACTATTGTTGTTTTGCTAACATCCGCACAATTCTGGCTCGATGTTTGTTTTGGTTCAGTTATGACTGATTGATCTCGGATGCGATATGACTCCGTTTACTAATGTTTTGCCTTACGTATGTATGTTTATATACACTATGGGGTATGTTCACACGTGCATTTCGCACGGCTATCGGAGCTGCGGCGAGGCGGTGTGGCATGCCCTCGCGGTAACGCGCCTGTATCCGCGCATTCATACATCGCTATTGATTTCCTGTCGATTGCAAGTTTTCTACAACAATGTTATGTGTCCATGTGTTGTTCAGTTAAATTAGTGTTTATGTTGGTATAACTGTTAGAATTACAACAGTAAAATATTATACGATTCTGCCATGGTGGGTTTTACTGCATTGAGATGTAACGAGTCCTTCACTTATCCAGCTGCGCAATCTACTTTGGTTAATAGCCCACGATCCTATTAAGCGTTGCAATTTAGAGAGAAATTGTTCCTTATCCGTATCTAGTCATTTATTCGAATAAAGACGATGGGGACTCCCTAAAGACGTTCCTTGCAATAGGAAAGTATTATACATTTATATAGATTCACTGTTGTATCCTTTAGTAGGAAACATTTTGTTGAGAAACAAAATAAAACAACATTTAGTATTTAGCTCACCTTGTCTCTGCAAAACCACAAGAGTCGGTTGTTTTGTTTGTCGTTAAATGACCTAAGCAATATTCGTTATGTTGTTAACTAAAGTTCATTTACGATGTCCATTGTAAATGATCCAATAAGGTGTCGTTTAATTTAACTTTCATGGCTAGGTCCGCAAGTGCTAATCCATTTTGCACAGCCAACGATGAACTTCAAGGAAATGACGTCACGCCGCCTCGCCTGCCGGCCTACTTTATAGTTCTTATCTTACCCCATCACACCCTAGTGCACCGTGCTCTACTCTAAGACTTATGGTTCGCGGAGTGGTTATAAAACAGGTATGCAGTCATTCTGACCTCCAAGGATAGGTTTAGAAATGTCCCAGGATGGGTTTTATTGGCCTCAGAATCAGAATACAAAAGAAAAGCAACTAGTGTGGTCGGGACATGACCAAATTTTTCCCCATTTACTACCAAAATCATTAACTAATGTATAGATTCTATGAATTGTGAGTATTCTGACTATATTGTGAACATTTTCTGGCGTATTTTCATTGCAATGTAATTCCCCGAAGTTTATTAGTTCGTCGGTAATATTAGTAATGATTTCGCGCATCAGGAATTCGTACCAGATTTTATTAAATTGCTCCACATGAGCGACCTCTTTTCTGCTGATTGGTTAGAATTAGATCAGCCAATTGCAGGCACCATGTAATTAATTATAATTTATTTCGTTACGCGTAATAAAGTGTATTCCGACAGTGTCTACGTTAGTTATGAAGATATCTTAGTCTGTGCTTTCTAAAACTGTATGGCTGAAGGTTATGCGCAATAGAGACATAAGAAAATGTTAAGTTTATCGGAGTATGCGCGGAAAATGTATTCGCAATTTTTCCCCCCCCAAAATAAACTTAATTTTTAAACTTGGTCATCGACATTAAAAAGTCATTGTTTTTATTACCTGCCAGTGGTATTCTGAATTTCTAAAACATTAATCAATCCCGCATAACTTCATTGTTTTACAGTTTTTTGCTTTTGTTTTCGCAAACCGTCGTTTCCCACGATGCGGGTGTGTAATCTGCCGGTCTGCCTATATCTAATGCTACACTTTTCTTTGCTGTACTATACTGCCCCCTTTTATACTAGCGTTTGTACATTTAACGTTTGATACTATTATTTCTAATTATTTTGGGTTGCACATTATTAGCTAAGAATTAGCTGTTTTTTTTTTTAATTTCAAATTATCTTCTTTTTTGTTTGGAATGTTTGGCTTTTTGTAACTTCTTTCGATTCAAATATTTCGATGATTTTTGCTAATAAATTCTTTTCCTGTTTTAGGATATGACGCGACAGTCAATTCCAGTTGCGACAAAAGGTATGTATGTAACATGATGTTTTAATATTATTTTTATGATAATAAAATGATCACTTGTATCAAATATTTATATTGTTTCATCATCTGGCATTTGTGCATTGTTAAGTAATGAAGGTAATTCGAAAGAGACGTAATTTTTACTTCTTACATGTCTGTGATTTGAAGTAAATTTTATATTTTTCTTTCTCGAAAACTTGTTATAATCAAGAATATACGTTGAATATGATAATTTGGGACGCAATTGGTTAGGATGAGGAGTGAATATAGCGTATTACATGTAGACTTAATAATAAGGAACGTGTTGCTATGAGTTTAATAATAAACGTATTCATAAAGATGAAAAAAAAAGATGAGAAAAAATATCCTCCATGAAAAATCATAGAAGGTTGTTTACAGAAACGTTTTCCATTATTTTATTGTATAGAATACTAGAATTAGATCATAGAGTTACAATAAATATGTGACAAAACATATTTTTCAAATTTTAAAATAATGACGCATCTCTTTGGAAAAAATGTTGATGAAAAATTTTCTATGACAAAGAGAACAAATATGTGACTTCCGCCGGATGATATTAATAAATATCTTTTCACTCAAAGACATAGATAGATAATATCCACTTCACTAACAAAAACAATATATATTTGCATCTGAACAATGGAAACCTACCCTAAGTTTCCACTCTTCAAAATGCAGATGACTGTTATTGTATAAAGCTAGCTACAGACGTTCAGTTAAGCGATTTCCACTGTTGAGTTAAATCTGTCAGTTTGTACTGAGCGTATGTAGCTGGCTTTACATGTCTTACATAATTTTAATAATCGCGATTTTGTTAGAATAAGTCCGGGGTCGAAGCCCGCTGCACGCATCAAAGATTGCGTTCCCACGATCAGCAAGTGTGTACATCTACATTATATGTTAAGCAACTTGTGATTTTTAATGAGTAGGTAAAGGTGTATTGTACTCAGAGTCGTTAATATAATTAGTTCGCGAGTACTTTAGTGTAGATTAAGTCTAAGAACACTAGTACCGCTTAATGTCTGTATGCGGCTGTTACCTCCATATCTTACTTCAAGTTACGGCTCTTTGTTGTCGCTTTTAAATTTTGGTGCGTGACGGGGATTCTCTTTGTTTAAAGTTTTGAGTATGGAAATGCGTCAAGACGTTATGACACATTCAGATTATTTTAGGTTTTGGTCGTCAAAATTAGCGTTTTTAGTTGACTTCTGGGTATATGTTGTTTTTTTAATTAAAACTATACATGGGGTAAATATGATTCCTGACCGTACTTGCTATGTTAAATATGCTAAGATCTTAGCACCTCAAATATTGCAATTAATGCTTGACTACAATAAGTCATAGTTCAGTATAGGTCGTGTGAAACGGCACATATTATGCGCTCCGTCGGTACTGTATTACCGTCAGTGTTTTCTACTAAAATTCCTATGTTCAACAATACTACTATATAGAAGACAGTTATTTATTAGGCTAGCGCGTACCATCATTGGACTGCATCATCACTTTCGTCAGTTGGGATCGTGGTCATGCGCCAGCTTAACGAACATAAAAAACTATTGTATATTTTAAAGAATAAATGGGATGGCAGTATGTACCCAATAGACTTGAGTATGTAATTTAATTTAAATTCCACTGATAAGGTATTTTAGATTATTACAAATAAATAAAGCCTTTTTCATAAATATTTATTGGAAAAACTTGATCGATGAATCATTCAAACTAGTTCTATCGCCATCCTTGTCGCATATTCAATGTTAGATAAGGAGGTGCGTCGAGAGATTCGCACGTGTTGGTGATGTGGGGGGTTTGGGGAGGGGGGGTCATCGGTCTCGGGTCAGAATTGAACAAGTGGATTCGTGTTTGTATTAAGTGATATTTTAATTTTATTTATACATGTTCAAATTTTATTGAGATTTTATTGTATTTAAAATATGTTAAATCATTTATATTAAAATGATAGTCATTTTAAATTGTTTCATTCTTACAAGTTTTAATATGGCTGAAAAAATATTTCACCGTTCAATGAACTTTACGTAAATAGAGCGCACTAAATTCGCGACACAAACACTAACTAATATTGGGGTCGAAGAAATTTTTTGACGTTAAATTATGTTAGCATTTTAAAGGTACAACCCGTACCTTTATTTCTTTTAATTAAATTACACCTAAATTGATCGTTAAAGAAACGCGAAAAAGTAGTTCATTTACATAACTTTAATATCTATGCTAAATTAATCATTTTAATGATTATCTAATTACTAGCTTTCGCCCTATACTCCGTCCGCATGGAATTAAAAAAAAGTAAGTAGCCGATGTGTTTTTCCAGACTTCTACATCTATATCTCAAATTATATCATGATCCGTTCAGTCGTTTAGGCTACAAACAAACATCCATACAAACTTTCGCATTTATAATATTAGTAAGATTGTTTCGCAACTAATAAATTGCAAACATTTAAGATATATGTCAGGGTCCGTGAGACTCGATTAGTTCCTGCCGCATGACGACCGCTCGATGCATTGGCAACGCCAACTGACCCATTTGGCTCAATTAACTCATCCATCTATCAGCACTTGCCCGCTGGCGATTTGGGAATTATTTTACCACGATTCTTTAGAGGTAAGTGTAATGAAACCAGTTAAAAAAAAATCTGACTCATATAAAAATTAAAAGAACTATAAGTTGTATTGGGACAAGAGACTGGGAAATTACAACTCTATTTTAAGGCATTTTTTATAGAATACTTATTTGGGATGTTAATTGCCAAAAGCAATTAATTATTATAATTTTAGGATGACTGGTTACTGTGTAATCAAATTATTCAGAATGTTAATGCCACTTGACAATCTGTGAACATAGACACAATGGGGCAGAGGTTACCCGTCCGCCGTATAATGTGGTCTTGACATTGCCCGGGCAAGGACGCGTCGTGCCCCTACCTCGGCGATTGTGCGCTTTGTCACTTTATGCCCACTGACCATTAATGGTTCCTCAGACTACTCTAGTAAGAGAGTAGTTCCCATTTTTCTTTTATCAAGTAAAGAAATTAGCTCAACAGGCATTTGATTCGCGTAAATTACTACGCTATGAAGTACGTGCTTAAAGTTGTGATTTTATCGTGTCACTTTTTATTTTATAGCGATATATCTGACTGTACGGATCACTCTTCTTTGAAATCCCATTAATTAAAAAGTAAATGAAAAACAGATGAAGATCGGTGTTTTAATAACCTCTCAACGTTCGTCGTCATCAGAGTTGGCTCCGCTCTGGTGCGTTAGGTCAAATTGTATACGTAGGTAGAACTTATTCTATACCAATTATGTTTGAATTTCTAACATACTTTGTATACTGTAATAGTAACAGCTGAAATATCAAGTTACCAATATCATGTATCCGTTAATACATTTTGAGATATTAACATGCTCGGTCTATCATTAAAGATGGGACTGTGAATAATAGAAATAGCCTAAATACACTAATACATAACAAATAATTTGTTGATAACCAAACTATAATATTGTAAAATGTATAATATATTATGCATTCTCTTTTGTCAATTACGATCTAAACGTTTATTCTTCAGCAACTAGACTATCATAATCAATGATGATCTGCGAAGTGCGTGTTGTTTGCGCGGGAATTTGCACAATTTGCAGTCCGTTATCGCGGTGTTGCGCCTCCTCGTAGACGTCGATTCATTATCGCCACCCACTTTGGTGACCACGTGCACATTAAAGAAGCATTGAACTTTTCTACGATGTAATAATATGTTTGTAATAAATTTGAAGTATTTATTTAAGTCCGTAGTGAGTTTTCATTATGGTTCATGTGAGATATTCCAATTTTCTTTCCTTTATCCTCTAACATTTAAAGTAATTTAAAGTTACACGTTTAATATTCAAGTTTCTATATTTAGTACGGCCTTTTATCTGTAAAGTTGTAACACTTGTGTAGTTAGAAATACTCGACCATAATGAGATATAAATATTGGTGTCGTGCTGAGCCTACATTATGTCGACGTAGCAAGTGTGTATATAATACACGAATTACATTATTATTTAATCACAAGTTCATTAGGTGCTAGCTTGTCTTTCATCGAGGGTTTACCCATATAGCGATTTATAGAAAAACATACTCAATTACCTAGTGAGCAACGGCACAAACAATTTATCTGAATCTTGGTTTTATAAACCTATAAATTAATGTTATTTTTTAAGGAATCTGATTAACTTTTTAAGAATGATTAGAATGTCTGGAAACTACAAGACTTTATCGTCTGAAATTGTAAATAGTTTAAAAAGGCACTCAAAAATTTCTGACTTAAAAAAATCCGTAGATATAAGTATCATACGTGGAAAGTATATTTATAGAACGACCTTTGCTATTAGTGCTTGCACCACCACCCGCCGGATACCACGGTCTTCTTTTCGTGTAGCGTCTATTCCCTCGTGCATACGTTATGGCATTTTTTCCATTAATAATTTAAAGTCATAGCATGACGGAGCATTTCGGGGTTGATACCACGGGGGTGGTCAGTCGCTGCCACCCTTCCATTCTGCCGTGCCATGCTGCCAGACACAATGGTGGTAACATCGCGTATAAGTGCCGGCAGACGGGGCGCGCGCGGACAGTGAGCGGACGGCCGCGCACCACACCGCCGCCTGGCACCGCCGCCCCAAATCGCAAATGGAACACACGGAATAGTGCGGTGGTTTTACCGTAGATTACCTTGCTTCCTATTGTTGATTTTTAAAATTCGAACATGCCTGTGTTGTACGAGAGATGCATTCAAAAGCATTTGCAACGGCGCGCGACAAGCGCTAGTAAGTGCATCCTTCCTCTTGTATATCAATTTGAACTCTATCGTGCTAGTGTTTGATTCGATTTTCCTGTGTCCAGTCATCCAGGACTTTCCGCTAAAGTGCAGCTTATTGACTTCACAGCCTGGAAAGCGTAATTTCGAAATGTCGAAATGCCGTAGCGACTGGAAAGGTGTATTCCTTAAAAGCAACTAGATTGCCTTGCGGTTGAATAATGCTTTAAGTTTTGCGTTATCCAAATTTGGTCCTGCACACAAAGTTGCCCTTTATTCGGAACGATAAATTCATGTATGTTTTTTTGCGACATATCAGGTCTTTTCTGTTAAATAAATGAATGTAATTCTCTCGCGTCTAGTTAAAGATTTCTACCGAATAAGAAAAGTTTTGTCAATAAGCTGGATTCAATCAAATTTAAACTTGTTATTCGGAATATAACAGTCACAATTAGGTGCAATCAACCCACATGGGTTTTGTATACCGTGTCTTATTGTGACCCTCAGTTTAGTGGTAAGCAGTACAACGCACTGTATGAATCAAAGGCGAGTGGGCGCCGGCGAATGACCGTCTTACTTGCCACACGGAACTGTTTACATAAAACAAATGAACGAGTCATTAATAAGATGAACTAGACGAATGTACTCTGCTTATTGTATTTTGTATAATTTTTCAGATCTTTCAATAGCAAGGAATATTTTCTTGACAGGAAGTTAGCAGCTGCTGTTGTTGATAGAAATGTCT
>LD689013.1:947983-1043102 GCA_003118335.3 Papilio memnon
TTTGAAAGCGTGACTTGCGAGTCTTCTAGTGCCGACTGAGTTTGTGTGACATTTCCAAATCTGTCAGAAGACGTGATGTAGCTGGTCTACTGGTGACTGGAATGCTGGAACGGATAATGTAACTCGAGGACTTCTGTAGTTCTCGCTTCGATATGACGTGTTTTTTTGTTTGACAAAGAATTTCCTGAGACGATATTTCCTATAGAGATGTAAATGTAATAGTGTCGTCGGATGCGGCGCGTAATCGATGTTATTGAATCGTTTGTAAAAATCGATTTTCACGTCGCCGTATCTAATAAACAAATCCGTTCAGTCTGTAAGTTTCTCGTTAGGTAAATAACTACTAATAGATTATTAAATAAATAAGTCCCTATATATAAAATTTTGTGTAAATCCGTGTGACGATGTTTCTTTAACAATGTGATCGCAATTTTGTTTTATAAATATTTCATATTAAATATTTAACATTATAAGTGTTTCCTAATTTCCTAACTCCAATGCATTTAACTTCGCTAAAGGCCTATTTGTCAAATTGTAGATATTTTTTTAATTAAATTAGCTGGAGAATGAATGAGTACAAAGCGACTGCGGCGCGTCTGTTTGTATTTGCATGAAAAAAAATCTTATATCAAATCGATTAATACTCGTAATGTTGTGAGAATGATGATATACTTGTGATTTACTCGATGTTTGTTGCTACGTGGATTCTGTCGAAGTGTTAGCTTTTACGAGTCGCTTGTTATCTATTATTGAGGTTTATGATAACAGATACCTGAGAGGTTATTTAGCTGTGACAACGATTTTGTCGCTTTTCCATAAAGTAACGAAATATAAAACTATATTGTACTGAGAATGTCTGTTGGCTAAAACTCGCTCCGAGTTAATTTGATATTCGCGATTAAATTATAATTTACTTGCGAATTATTTCCTCTATACGAAGACGAAACGAACAATATTTAAATTATTGTTCTAGTTGCGTCGAAAACTTGTTAATTGCACTTCTATGATACTGCGCCTATTTGATAAAGCCTGTTTTGACGTTTTAGTCAATTATTAAAGGACTTTGTTTAATATAGTACTAACTTTTGTTATGCCTTGTTTCAATCCAAAGCTTTAACCATAGGCAAATTATAAACTACAATTACAAATTGTGGTGACATTTTTCAATCTTAAATCTCACTAATTTTCTAAACGCGAAAGTTTAAATGGACGGATGGATGTTTATTACTAAATATCTCCAGAACGGCTTAATTTATCTCACTAATTTGGCATAGATATAGAAGATAGTCTAGAAAAAACACATAGGCTATTTTTTTTTAAATTTCGCGCGGTCGAAGTCGCGGACGACAGATAGTATAATATTAGTTAATCTTTGACAATATCATTTAATTGCATCTTATAATTTTGTAATGGCGGCCATGTTGGAATTTGACGTACATAGGCATTTTATTTAATTTTAGCTTTGGATTGAAACAAGGTACAGAAGTTTGTATCGCACGGCTAGAATAAAATAAAGATTTAATATATTTTTTAATTCATCGCAAATCCATCGTAATAGAGAATTTGTGTGTAATTTTTGCGGTGATTTCACATCATTTTTGATATAAATAACTGGTCCGTATAGACGCAGTCGGAACACGTCCTTAGTATATCTAGATTTAGCATAAGTTAGATACTAAACTGAGAAGGATGTTTGTGTCGGACCTACACTGTTAAAGCTTTATTTCTACCCAAATGGATGTGGCGGCCATTTTTGTTTATTTGGAAATTTGACAACTTTTTTAAAATGTACTTTAAAATCTACAGTTACGAATTAGTGTGATCAATACTGTTTAAAGTGGGAGTTAATATAAGAAAGTATTCAATTGTGATAATATTAGAGAGGTTAACAAACTCTAAATTGCTTTAGTAGATGAAAATTAATTTGTCAACATCACTGCTTTGCTGTTCACCGGTGAAATAAATCTCTACACATAGATGTATAGAAAAAAAATGTAAAAAATACACTTTAAAATCGAAATGTATGTAGATTTAATTAATTTTCTCAAATTAACAAAACAATATGTAAAACACTAAATAAGTGCATTAATTTTTTTGATAACTTTTGACCATTTCCCTAATGAAGATTTCTTTGTTGTAGAATATCATTTAGTTGACTTTATAAGCCGATAGAGAATTATATATTTTTTCATTAACTTTTTCCGATATACTTTATTTAAAATCACTCATATATCTTTTTGTATCAATAATTTCTTTGTTAAACAAAACTGTTAAAAGTACTTTACAAATCAGAAATATTTGTCAAGTATTTTCTAGTAATTTACCAGTTTTTTAAATAGCATCCATTGCTTTTTATGTACCCTAAACTTTTGAATACAGATATGAATGCATGTTTATATAAATATCAAATATTTCATTCTGCCAACTTATTTCTGTGGCCATTTTTGTTTGCTGTGTAATTTAACGAAATAAAATTTTTAAGACTGCTCTATGCCTAGCTTGTTTATGGTTTTGCAAATGTCATTGATTTCAAAGATGGCGCCGATGTTAAATGTGTAGTAAAATGTGCCTATAACTAGCGAGCTGTGGAGACCTCAACAAGAACGGACACGAACGTCAATTCCATTGATGTTTTTGAAACATTTAAAGATCTAACTATTTAATTGTGCGGAAAATTATTGTTCGATAGAGTTCTTGCCTTTGAAAAGGAGTTGACGTTGTGAAAGGGAGTTAGGGCGGGAATACACATGCCAGTACACGAAAATACCTTTTCAACTTACATGTGAGCGTAGTGTCCACAAGTCTGTAGCTTGTACGTGCAAGCCAGCTACTGGCGTCTGTATTCCCGCCCACAGGACACTGCGGCTTGTGAAGTTTAGATAGTGCTTGTTATTGGTCCTCTGTATCAGAGGGGCTGCGCTGCGTGCGCCGATGTTTGCACAGAACGATAATCTCTCTATTATAATACGTACATAATACGACTAATACGATGAGAGTTCGTCCTTGCCTTGGAATGAATTTAGTTTTGTATAAAAATGTTGCGGCGGAGGGAGCGTGAGGAGCGAGGCGCGGCGGCGGATCGTCCTAGTTGAAATGCTTTATTGTAATAAAACATATTTTAACATCGCACATTATAATAAATTAATCGAAATTGACGAAATACATTGTTTTATTTTCCCACAACTTTCATTTGAAATTTTATAAAGTCCGCTACACACTTTGTTTAACAAAACACTTAAACTGTAGATTAACCCTTAAAAGGTGCACTGTTGTATAATGCAACTTTCAACAAAAAATATAAATTTGTATCCTAGATTTTTTTTTATAAATTTCCCTTTGTTATACCGATCTTCATTAAATATGATTTTTAGAAAGGGAAAAAATCACGCAGTAAATTGACAAAATCCATATTATCTTTTTGTAGAATCACTTTTTTTATTGATATAAAGCAATTAAAATCGCACGATTCCTGAGATTTTAATTTTCGCGTCTTAATAAATCTAAATTTTCTTTATGCTATAAATTTTAGTTAAATAAATTATTATTATTATTATAAATTTCTAAAGTTATTTGTTGCTATAAGACATTGATAATTACTAATAAATTACTTGCAACCAAAGTAGGCTTTAATTCAAAAGAATGAGATTAAAAGACTGATTGAAACATTGAAATTAAAAATAAACAATTTTTTATCTAACTATTTTGTTTACATTAATTTATAAACATCCATATGTACATGCGCCATCTCTCGTCGAAAAAGCTTAACTAAAATTTTCAAAACAATTTTCTCTATTCATTAACAGATAGCGTTCTTTTGCTTGCGATTTTGACTATCGAATACCAGGTAGCGGTAGTGAGAATAAGGAGTATACTGTGTAGGAATCTTGCTTGTATGCCTACTCTATACATTTTTTCTCTTTGAGTAGAGGCGAAAAGTTTAGATATGGATTAAGTCTATGATGTCAAAAGGCAATCTAATTCTTAACGAAAAATAAAAGATATAATTTCCTTGGCAGATATTTATTCAAGTGTAATAAGGTTTTGTACCAGAATCAATAAAAATGCGCAAACACTACAAGGTAATTAAGGAAGACAGTACAATTAAATAAATGAGAATGGAATTTACATCACCACGTACACTTATTTCTGGTGAGTTATAATCTATAGACCAACAAGGATATCTGAACCGGTGGGCATAAGTCAAACTAAATTGACACCTTACTAGTGCCCTCTTGTTAATATCAAAAAAGTGTCAATGTCTTTTTCGTACTGTAGTTATTATGCCATTTTTTTTAAATTTCTACTCATGTAGCTTTTACACATTTTCTAAAAACTAACCGTTTTAGCAGCACCTCTTATCAATACAGATATCCTTGTTTAACTATACAATACATACTAGGATATGAAATAAATAAAATAAGGTATCACAGTGTATTAAAATTTACAGTTTCTACATTATTTTACACATGTATGCAGGTACACACCCTTGACTAAACTATCGCACAACTGTTGAGCGATTGTCGACTGTTTCGCAAATTCAACTGTCTAGTTGCACAACTAAAAATCGAGTAGTGTGCGCACCTCTAAGCTCATAGGAATCAAAGCGAGACTAAACAGTTGTACGATTGTTTAGTCAAAGATGTGCGAGCGCTCTTAGCATACTTTAAATAAATTTGACGAAATAGTATTAACAATTCACATAAATCATACTGATAGATATAAAAATGGCAAGGTATTAAAAAAATCAAACATTATTTACAACACTGAAGAAAATTAAATATAATTTTCTTTGGTTAGAATTAGTTTTAATCAATAATTTCTATATACACATGTCTATATGAAGTTAAAATAATAATAATTTAGGAAGAAACCAATGTTTAAAATAAATAAAATGCCTTAAAATGAATAATTCACCATTCTTATACGTTTTGTATAACTATTTACTATAAATATACAAATAACATTGTCCACTAGGACCATTGTTAAATAAAAGAGGCAATTTACCACACAATTAGAATAATAGCACCTACAAAACTACGAAATAAATAAAAGAAAAGCAAGAAATGTTGAATTATATAATACAAAAATGAAATAATGCAAAAGACAAAATCGTTGAAATGCATTTTGTATAATGTTTCATTGAATATATGTTACAAAGATTCCTGCCCGCCTGCAGGCAGTTTTGTCCAAAATACATATTCTTAGTACTAGTACTGTTTTATCTGTGGTAATACATTTGATGTCTATATAATAATTCAATTGATGGAAGAACTATCGTTCAGTATAACATAAATACAAATTGTACCATGTTAGAGTCCAGCTAATCTTGCTAGGAAACGGGCCTTTAAGATCTCTAAATTATGATTTCTCTCATTTTAATTTAATATATGATTGCTTTAACAAATACTGATTGTAATAATTACTTAATTGTAACCCTTGTTAACTAAAGTATAGTAGAATACATCTCACATTTGAACAACTTTAGAGAACATAACATGTTTCTTAGAATACAATATTAAACTTCATGACTTTGTCACCTTAAGTTTACCCTTAAATGTCAAATATTGACAAGATCACGCTAAAACGAATAAAAGTATCTTACATACTTACACAATTGGATAAAGGAACTTTGCACATTAAAATATAACAATTTGATTTACGGCCAAATAGTGAATCGATATTAAAATATGCAACAGCATATTATATAGGAAAGCCACCCTTAAATTCTGACCGAGGTCATAATTTTATTGGAATTTGTAGTTTAAGCGTGGCTTTATCATTTAAGGTACTGTTACTTATCGAAATGTTGTTTCAATTTGGCCGTTACACAAAGCATTAACAAGATGACCATCATCTCACTTTTAAAATACCTGAACAAAAACATACTTCTATTTAGAAATCTTACAGTAACATACATACTTGGATTCATACAATCTACTTGTCCGTAGTATCTGGTCATAGGAGGTCATCTTCTAAGCCCTCCCCGGACAGTATGTGAGGCTCTCCGATAGCACGTACTGTATGGCTGTACTCACTCGTAGCCCATAAGTATAGGTTAAGCGTGCGCTCCGTACATTGTGCTATGAATCTGGAACACAAGAACGAGATTGTTTAAAAATGTTGATATATAATTTGACCTCAAAGTAAACAGTATATAGGATCAATGATTTCATTTGGTAGTTGAAGTATAAAACTTGAACAGATTTTAGAAATCCTTACTAGCTTATGCCCCTAACTCCGTCCGCGTGGAGTTATAAAAAAATTAATTAGCAACCTATGTGTTCTGTCAACTACAGCTGTACTTAATTTCATCAAGATATATTAAGCAGTTTCAGAGATGCGCCGTAACAGACATTCATCCATATAACATAATATTAGTATGATAACAAGCTATACATTGCTTGATCTACCCAAGTGAATATAAGATTAATTGTCAGACCTGACAAATGGTCTAACATCACCCTCGTTGGCAGCCTGCAGGTGCTGGTAGTAAAGATGGCGGTGTTGCTTGACTACAATGACGGGCGGGAAGCCAGCCTGCATCAACAACAGGTTCATCAGCAGCCGCGACGTACGCCCGTTGCCGTCAACGAACGGATGGATATGCACCAATTTATAGTGCGCTAGAGCCGCATATCTTAAAACAAATGACGAAAGTTATCATCTTGCTATGAGAAAATGATGATTTTCACATCCTTGTATGGTGGAGGCACTTGCCCCAGAAGTGCTTTATTTATGTCACCTACAATGTTGTACAGTAAAGAATAGCAAATACGATATATTGAGAATGATAGGAATAAATAATTATTGTTCAGTGACACATCAAGCATGCATTTTAAGATGTATAATCAAAAGTGTCAATTTTATATTTATTGAATAAGCAAATTGTCTCTTCTTGACTTCAATGACATTGAGTTGAATTGATGTCACTATTTTCAATTTCATTTATAAATATTTACACACACTCACCTAACAGGATGTAAGTCCATTGCATCTTCAGAGTTTAACCAGTCAAGAAACTGTCTCATTAAGCTAAGTATTTCTGATGGTCCCGGAGGTATGTGGCCTCCAACGTAAACTTGAGTTCTTCTAAAATGACCTCCTTCGATCGGATCTACATGTCCCAAGACTCTTTTGTGTATTTCTAGAATATCTCCCATAGTGATCTCTCTCAAACGATACAGTAATGTGGAATTGATATACTTCATAGCTGCGTCGAGACCTAGAATCTCGTTGTGCTCATCTATACTCTTCCCTTCAACTGCAATTCTAGTCTCCAACACACTTCGTGTCTGCTGCAACGTCATTGTGTTCCCTTCTATACCAACTGTATGATAAATATGTTGAAAATACGCCTCCTTTTTAGCCCTTCGTAATGCTGAATTATTTTCTGGTATAGATAACAACGCATCTCGTTTTTCATCTATTTTACGTAACATTTCTCTATCCAGGTTTTCAACAATGCTTGCTGTACGCTGTCTATTTGACAATGCACCACTGTGCTCAGGGAAATTTGTTAACGCTAATGTATACAACTGGTCTGCCTTGACTACATCCTTTTTTGTATCCTCTAAAAACTCACCGTAATGGTTTAATATGTCTGCGTGTTTTGGAGACAGCGCAAAAGCGTGCTGGAAGAGTTTTAACGCTTTATCAGTCTTACCATTTTTCTTCATTTCTAATGCGGCGTTCAAAGATACGACCGCTTCCGCATCGCGAGCCTTGTCTACGCGTTTGACTGGCGAGGGCGGTGATTCATCAACGAGTGGACCTAAATAATTACCATACAGACCCTCTGGTATGGGAGAGAAAGGTTTTATTAACTTTACCTCATAGTTGAGCAACTTGTGAAATGAAATTACAACTGCCAACGTGCAGACTACACCAGACAATATTATCACTGTTTTACATCGATCTAGAATCATTTTTGAGTGTAATTTACTACATTGAACGCACTTCATTGTTTCTGTTTGCTGCGCCCTACCTATCAACAACATGGTTACTGAGAACAGCGAGGAGTTTCCTAACCGCAGCAATAGTTTTGCAATACTGTGTACATAATTCAAAATTCATCGTAAATTGCAAATAAATCATTAAAAGCAAATCCAATCCAAACACGTAAGATCATTTTTGACAGATATCAGATGGAACTAATGTCAAAGTCAAATTGAGTCATCATTTGTCAAACACCATTCTGTTACATTTTACGCATTTTACAATAAAATTCTTTTAAATTCATCTATAGTCTATACTAATATAATAAAGCGTAAACACACACTTTGTTGCCTAAGATGTCAGTAATCACAGCATATTTTTGAATAATTCTTTTTTTAATAAAAAGCCCTACACTTACATTACGCTTTAGGCTATATATTTTCACGCCATTAAACTTAAGAGGTAAATATTTTGGATAAAAACTCTAATGTAGGAAGGAGACCATAAGTTGCTGCCAACATCAAGGAAAAAAGATTGCCATAGTTTGTCATCAGGTCATGTCATTTTGACATTTGCAATCGAGAATTTGATAAATGTAAACAATAAAGTTTTTATAGTATCATGCGGATGAAGCCGCACGCGAACAGCTAGTATTTATTAAGGTAACGACAAAGGTTATTGATCGCTTTAAATCTGATTTGTTTTCTTTTAATAAAAAAAGGTAAACCCGCGTTAATTTTGTATTCACCTTAATAATTCTTTCTCAAGAATTGTCAGTTATTAGGTTAAATAAATATAAAGAAAAACACAGTGCTTGTTGTCATATTACGCTTTATTATATTAGTATAGATGATAGAATTTTAATTGATCTTTACTACAAGAGCTCCAGTAGTCTCTTTAATTAAAAATATTGGTTTTAATTGGTTGCATCTTAGTATATCGAAGATAGCTACTACTAGACTTGATTGCCTTTATTTCGGTCGACTGCTTGTGGAAGGTAGAGATTGAATATTAAATAAGGGGAATTATGTGTAAGGAAAAACACAATGAAATAAAAAACAACAAAATCTATTACTCGTTACAGTTATTTATTTTAAAACTCTTAATTAAACTCTCATCATTCTCTCGAATAAATAACGATATCTTACACGATAACATTCAGATCATCGGTATAAAGTACTAACTAGTGATTAAATATTGCTACATTTATATAATACAATAAGTCCGCGACTGCAAGCTGCTTGATCGTACGTATTATCTCCGGAATTATATCAAATCGCGACTTTACGATCAATCTCCGTTCATTGCTGACTAGATCTTGCTGCAAAATCATCAAATAAAACTATCAACAATCAATGAATGCAATCAACGAGATCTTTGAGAGTTTCATTTAAACGTGACACGTAAAGTTAACGACGTCTAACAAATCCTTTGGTTTCGCAGAACGCGTTACAAGTGGCTTTAGTGTTGCCACAATCGTATATTCCAGTCTTCTACTTATCGGCGTAATGTCTAAAATCTTAACATCTAACTTTAAGACTAAATTGTATGGCATTCCTTGGAGGAAATCTGACAGCGGGCGACATCAATTTGTCACGTTTTTGTAACCAAGCAGCTTTAATTACCGATTTACCGATGGATAGCGGCTGCAAAGTGATATTATAAAAATACAAAAAATTATGAGTACTATTATTGGCAAGAATATATATGCCTTAAACTACCCAAATTCGAGGGCCTTAATATTGAAATATTATTGGTTATATAAATTACCTATTATGTGCATTAAATGTCAAATTTTATTAACACAATCATACCATTTTTACTTCATAAAACACGTATTCCATTCGGAAATATTCACGCGACCAGCGCCTGCAGATCACTCTTATCGAAAACGTTGAATAACTAATAAAATACAGACTTCAAAGCCTGGATCGGAACTGGAACTAAACTGCAATAAAAATGCAATCACAATACCTTAGCTATTTTATGAAAATATTACATTTGAAATACGCGTTAAATCTAAACAATAAATTGAAAATTTTGGCGATGTTACAGAATAATATTGTTTCACACCAGGAATTCCGTAACATCTAGATATCAAATAATAGATAAATATAACATAATCGTCGATGAAAACGTTAAAAGAAAAATAACCAAGTCATATTATATACATCATACATCGTACATTTAGAGTTATTTTTCCTTAACTAAAACATCCATAGACAACACAGAGTAAACGTCAAAGATTTAAATATATAAAACATTGGACGTTTCGTTTAGTTGTCACGCTCTAGAGGCACATGGAGTCTACTATGATCATGGTTGAGTAGCAGGAGCAGCCGAGGGCGATCATGGTGCCCATAGCGATGGTAGAGTGGTAGGTGCGGAAGGTCTTCAGGACGCGGATGTAGCGCGGACAGTGCGCCAGCTCGCCCATGACTAGGCGACCCACCTGAACAAAATAAAGAAATTAAATTACTATTTTCGTACAAGGCAATACCATCTGTTGATATTTATCTATGGTTAGCTGTCAGTTAATGTCAAACGATTCGATAGGCGCCTTTTTAAAAAAATGCATTGATATGGTATAATGATTACATAAAGAGTTTAAATACTAAAATGAATATAAGATATTCGTGTTATATTACCTCTTGTCCGCCCCCCGCGGCTTCCTCCATCTGTGTCTTGACGTGCTTAGCGCGCAGCATGGGCTGCACGAGGCGCAGGCGCACATAGGCTTCTATACTGAACACTGCTAGCAGTAACGCTAGCTGTAACAACAGACAATCACACTATTAAAACATTGCTTAGAAAAAGTAGAAAGTTCTAGGCATTGAGCTCGATATTTTGATTTTCTTAAAGTTGTAAGAAAATCAAGACTTGTCCAATTAACTTTGACTCCAAGTCGTGTATTGGTAATACAAACCGTTCTATACAAGTATATTTAAGATCTGAACACTACAAACTTGTTTGAACGTTTCTTCAGAATATGTATGTAAAGGGTTATAATATAAAAGCTCGCTAATTACATTTCCGTTGCAATCATTAATCAAAAGGTAATATGAAAGAATTACAGCGTAATAATTTGATAACATAATAACTATTATTAAGCTTTAAAGCTTCCTAACGAAACCTTGGAATACTGCAAATATCATAGAGTGGTATAAGGATTTGCGCGCGAAAAGAACGTTGATGATCTGTTGCAAAAAATGTTCGTGATTTTTGAAATAGAATAAAATATAACCTTAAAATTAGTAATCGTATTTGTTGTCGTGTAATAAACTTTTTTACATTCTAGGTTATCAGACTTTAGAGTAACAAGCACTACCTTTCGGATAAAAAAAGAATTTTCAAAATCGGTCCACTAGCGACGGAGTAATTCCGTAACACACATAAAAAAAATAAAAAAAAATACAGACGACTTGAGTACCTCCTTCTTTTGGAAAGTCGGTCAAAAAGGCCAAGGATGTTAGACTAACGATTTTTAAGGTTAGCAGTAAAATATAGGAAGATATTTTTGCTTACATGACAAAATAACTGTAACAGATAATTTGGCAGGCGCACGGAGAGGTTATGGCCACTTCAGTTGGTGGACATTGTGCCAAGTTATTTTTTTTAATACCGTAATTTGAACGTACAGTCAGATGTTATTGAGATTCGTGTTTTAAGATTTTAATTTTATTTTTAGTGCCATGAATATGCCTACCTCGTTTTAGTAGAAACTATAAAATAAAGAAATAGGACATTGAAGCGTATAATGTTTGAAAAATCAGAAATTAAATAAGTATGTATATTTTTAATAATATGACTAATATATTGATTATACAATAATGGATTACATTAAGTCTACGTGTTAATATTTTAATTCGCAATAATTATTAAGGTCAAACATATTAATTAAATTGAAAAGGGCAAGGTGAAACTTTGGCGCCATTTTTAAAGTAGCCGGTTAATTTAACATATCAACTGTTAAAAATTACACAGGTCCCTTGGATTAAACATATTTAATTTGCATTATTATGAATTTTTGTATTCAATCGTCAATAAAATTCTGTATGAACATTGAAGACTTAAATGGTGATATTAATTTCTCGTAATGTCCGAGATTATTTACATCTTTAAACACAATGCTGTGTAATGTACCTTTATGTTGAACAGACAGGCTGTTAAATGTATACACAAGGCCTACTACGATATAACTCTCATATGATGTAGCAAATGACCTACTGTAATTTTATATGTAAGTACCGCAATATTTTACACTACAAAACGTTTTACAATATTGGCACGTTTCTGCAATGGACAAAGCGAGCACGACCACTTTTTTCTCGAAGTTTCGAGAGATTCAGGATAAGGCTAGCTAAACTTTTAAATACGAAGTCATGTAACAAAATAAATTAACTTTTCTTATCGTACCTGTACCCAGGAGGTGTGCTGGAAGTGAGTGAGGGTCTGTGTGCGGAAGTAGGCGAGCACGGCCAGCAGGCTCACCACCGCATTGAACGCGTAGTACACGGGGAACAGCACCGTCTGCACGCGGCCGAACTCGTGCCGGGGCAACGAGAAGTATAGGACGACACCTGGAATATAACAACAATTAAATATTGATTCACAAAGAGTGATATACATTGAAGGTTTTATTTGGTAGCAGTGGGACAGAATAGATGATGTAAGGCAGTGTACTTCACATTTGTGTGATGACCAGTTATATTTCTAGTATTTACATGAACAGCGGTAGAAAAACTAAGAAGAAATAGGGAGATTTTAAGAGAAACTCTGTGCCTACTTTTATTTGTATTTGGCAATTTATAAAAAAGTTCCGTTGTTACAATTAATTTTTAACGATGTCAAATATCAAACGGTTCGTTTTAAAGGTCAAATCAGTAGGTCCCGGAAGAGTGTCATATAGCGTCCGTCAATTGTCACAACCGCTACCAATCAGAGAATTGGGACACCGACCGAGAGTAAGAACGGAATCGTCAACGTTCGTCTATTACTAATGTCTCTACAACATACTGTATTTCCACCACCTTATACAGCGTGTAACAAAATTCGATGTTAGAGGTGACCTTTAAACTAAACCTTACATCATTAACTGTTAAGAATGTAATTAATGTTGCAGAGCTTATTAACATTATTGACTAAAATAATATTTTTGTTGGCTATGACGTAATAAATAAGATTGTCAAAATGTGTGATAATAAATGATTGAATTCAATATTAAATATTAATTGGGAAACTAGTTTGTTTAATTTAGTATTTAATTATATTTTCAATACAAAAAATTGGTAATTGTAAAGAATTTTAATTAATTTAACCTTTTACATATTAAACGTATAAAAAGCCTCGATTGTCGGATAAAAGTAAGAAATTAAAGTGTTTATTTTTTATACATACTTCCACTTTTTTGTAATTATGATAATTGAAAGTCAAAGATAAAAAGCTCGGGTAATTTAAATCTCAATCAAGTTACTTTACTGAAAGTTTTTAATATGGAACAAAAGAAAGGGTGATTCAATTTTAAAAGATAACAACATATTAAAGTAATACAATTGTATGTCTCGTGCCGAAATATAAGAACAATGCTTCCGCACATTCCTTTTTGTTCATATTTCTTAAATAACCGGAAAACAATTATATGTCATTACTCATTACATCATCCCGGATGGAATTTTAAACTGCACTGCGCCTGCAGACCAAATGCAGTAAGATTCGATCAGCTCCCGCTGTTGCGATGAATTTCAAATAAAAACGTAGTGGAATTCTTAATAAAATGTATTGGAATTAATTGTATGAGGACGTGAGGTGGAACTGAGATGGGAATTTGTCGCATGACAGCTTTTTACCTCTTCAAATAAATCATGGGGTGCAAAGGTGTTCACTTTAGTCTGAACCCTTTAATGACTTGAATGGAAATTCTTATATCAATGGTTCTTATGCGATTTTTGAACCCATAATTACGTCGACCCTTTTTTAATTGCTGCTTTAAGGGAGGGGAAATGTGTGTATTACATGATAGTTATTTAGAAATATATACGGAATTCTAAAATAATAAAGAAGTTAGAGTAAATAGTTGTCTTTGCTATAGTCAAGTTTCTAATGAAAAGAAAAAATGTGGTAGTGTGTGAGAAAAAATAATGTTTACCGTTTGCATTACGCATACTTCTCAATTCAAAAGTCAACAGGAAAAGTGTGGCGCATGTTAGCTTTATCGATGTTTGTACACCGATTTCCTAATCGCCTTCGGAATTAGGTCAACAATCCTCTTGAGTACAGTTGTGTTGTGTGCTTCACCTTATCGAACGGTTAATGGGACAAAAGTATTTGAAATCAATTGTTAATGATTCCCTCTTATTGTCTATCCAGATACTTCATCTTTTAAGTGTATTTAAAATAAGCTAACTTAAACATAATCATCATTAGCTCACGTACGTCTCCATAGAGAGGCTCCGAGCCTACCTAAGCGGGTTCACTTCACACATATCTTTAAATTTCTTTGCCGATATGTGCAGTTTGCCTAATGATGTTTTCCAACACCGTAAAAGTCGGGTAAATTATGTATAATATTATATATGTTATTTGTAAATCGAACAACACATTGGTACATGGCGGGATTTTAACCCAGAATATGTAGATTACAAATTAGAAGTAACGTGCTCAACCCCAATGACGCTTCGGAAGTAAATAAATGTAATATCTTGTATAAAAGTGGACAGTGGAAATTGTAAAATACATACCGGAAAAAAATCAAAGAGAAAAAACGCTTACATACATATCGCATTATCGTTGAGTTCTCGTATGAGATGCAATTCCTGTTTTTTGTATTCCCTTGTTCTGAGAATTGGCCAAGGGCAAGGGCTATTGCTCGCCAGGACGATGACCGACAAGCATAATTAAGTCTGCTTACTTTTTACTTAAAACAGGTGCATTTTATACGTATTGATAGACTCCGATTTAACACTATTGGCGTAAATGTATGGCATAAACTAAGCTTGCTATCTAATTTTACATTTTTAACCTTTAACTATGGACGTCACTTTTTTGTCAAGTACTTTTGGACGTGCGGTCTCACAGACCCTATGTTCAAAGGCAAGTTTCGGCATACTCAAATCACTTCAATAACAGATTTTTTATGATATCCCCTGTATAAGTTGCTAAATGTAAATAAAAACATAAAATGCATATATATTTTTTATTTCTTCATAACAAAAACTAACCGTATAACACAGGTAGGCACTTTCCAGTCTTTTTGTAGGAGATCATTATAAAGGAACGTTTTTTCTTAAAATTAATTGTTTTGGCACCGGGGGGCCTTTATAAAATTAAAATTAAAAGTACAGAAAATAAAGAAAATAAAACATCTCTTCTAAAAACATAAACATAAAAATTCTGACAATGACTCAACTTGGACATTTTACTGGCAGTTTTTGCACTGCGGCTTTGAGCACTGAAGGCATATTGGCTGCCCACAGCCTACACAAGTGTAAGTTGTCTTTCTTTTTATCTTTGGAGGGCAAAGTGTACATGTCCTGCGTTTAGAAACAGTAGTTTCTGGGACTTCTGGATTTGGCATATCAGGACCCAAAACACGTTTTATCGTCAGTGTCAATTCATTTGGCAAACGAGAGTTATGAACACTTCCTCGCATTTGAGGTACTACCAATGATCGTGCCAGTTCCTTTAAGAATTTACCTCTATCCAGTCCTCTGTGTTGGTGTTGGTTATGTAAAATACATTTTAACCTATTGCCTACAGGCAATACTTAGTCCGTAGCTGTGTAAGAGGAGCATCGTCATCGGAACTCTCACCGTCAGAACTTCTGACAGAATTGGAAACGATGGAGTCCTCGGCCATTTCTTGATCACTCACGTGATTTTTACCTAAATCCTCTTCGTGTAGTAAACAGTCATCAATATCTCCATCGCTATCGCACTGATTTGATTCCAGAAGTACTTGATGTAGCACATCTTCAAAAGAAGGGTCATCTAGTCGTAATAATTTATTCGCCTTGAGAGCTAAAGATGAGCTTGACTTCCTTTTGGATCCTGAAGTACTAGGCCTTTCATTATCCGTCATTTTCAAACAAAAAACACCTACAACAAAAAAAATATTGTAAGCAGAATTCACTACACAAACGTGGACGTGCGGTCCTACAGACCGCGGTCGAAATAAAATGTCAAATAACTCACCAAATACGGAGCCAGCGACGCAACCTCCAGCTTCAATCTTCGTTTCACTATTAAACATGAAGCTACTAAGGCCGGCAAACGCGTCGGGTGCGGGGGACGAGAGAGGTACGCGAATTACAAACCACGAGCGGTCTGTGAGACCGCACGTCCATAGTTAAGGGTTAAAATAAAAATTGTCAAACTTTTTTTCGACACAGTCAATGAAGTCGTCGCGACATCCGCCTACACACTTGTAAGACATGATAGTTTGGTGAAAAAGAACTTGGACTTACGTAAGAGTTCATAAAAATAAACTAGACAGTCAAAGATCACGACGAACAGACAGGTCAAAATAGACACTAGTCAACCAAGGAGGCCCTTAATTATAAAAAAACGTAAGAAAACATAGATTATAAAAACACCATAATAGTAAGTAATACTGACCAGAGATGAGTGTCATCCAGATCTGCGCGCCGAGGTGCGTGGCAACGGCGGCGACATAGAGCGCGCGCCAACCTCGCAAGCTGGCGGCGGGCCCCGGCCGCAGCAACCACGCCGCTATCACCAGCAGGGCCAGCGATATGTGCAGCGGCTGTGGCGTCCTTGTTGCTATGCTGCAACAATAAACAACATATAAAATATAAACATACATAAAACGTTCTATTTTCTATCAAAACATTAACTAGAATTTGAATTGAAAGCCATGAATTTTGTATTGAGACTTTACTTATATAGATTTGGCAAACTTTTTAGTTTAAATTACGCATTTATTAATTTGATACTATTCTATTCTTGCGGGATATACATAAATATGTTTTTATCGTGAATTGACGTTTACGGCGGCGCGAAGGCAGCAATTTGCACTTGATTTCTTAAATTAATTTTATAATATATGTACACAAATGTACATTGGCTGAGCACGCCAGATGGATTAGCAGACACGAGTCCCATTCAGAAAATGTTGATGATTACATTTGAAATTAATTTATCAATATGGAGACGAATTAAGAATGACACCAAACTAAGCACAACAACGAAAATTCTTATGTCAGAACTTAATTATTAATTGTTATTTAGTAAATGTTTTAAAATTTAACTAAATAGGAAGCGGAAGATTTACAACAGAATGAGGAAGCATCAATGGGAAGTGTTTATATAAGTACATAAGATACGCAACACTCATTATGTAATAGATGCTACGGAGAATAATTAATTCGGAACTGTTTCAAGGTCATCAAATTATTCAAATTGGATAAAGTAAGACTCAAATACGATATTTACAATTGAAGGATAATATTAAATGAAATAATTGTACATTTTAAATATTGTAATGGAGAGAAAATCATTTTGAGGATTTAACGTGTTAAATATGGTCGGAATAGTAGATGCGGGTTACGAGACACGATGAGTAGTAACTCGTTAGAAAACAATCGTTGTTTATTGTTGTCGTTGTTAGCTTAAGATGCGTTTTCATTTAAAAAATATGAAATAGGTTATTTGATGTTACTAAAGTTACAGAATCCAGTGCAATAAAAAATCTAACCTCAAAAATTTAACAAAATTATTTTATTTAGATCACTTTAAATCAAAAGTAAATAACACCTGAACAAATATTACGTAATATTTGTGGAAGTAATAATTTATTGCGTGCCATTGACCTTTATTTTAAATTAAATGATGAAACTGTTTACAATTTAAATAAGATATTTTAGCGCCATGACGCGGCATGTGACTAGGTATCAGTGTTCGCGTCATTTTCGCAATCACGTATGTTTTACGTAGTGTTTATAATGCGAGGTTCACACAAGGGCAGAACAGTCATGCAGAGCAGTAGTTAATACAGTACTGCTTCAACACTTACTGCGGGTTTCGACTGTAGC
Source organism: Papilio memnon (assembly GCA_003118335.3). Lineage (NCBI taxonomy): Eukaryota > Metazoa > Arthropoda > Insecta > Lepidoptera > Papilionidae > Papilio > Papilio memnon. Next base: position 965,967 of record LD689013.1, read on the forward strand.
AATACTGCATTGTTTTCTGCTCTATTTCACTATTTTATCCTTGAGTGTTGCTGTCATAAGTCTTGTTTGTAGAAATCGCACGAGCGTTTGCGTTGCGAATTATCATTGTGACGTAGACTTTATGTCCGATATGGAAGTAATTAACGCGTCTTGAATGAAAATAGATATAGCCGATAAGAAAAAGCGGCTAGATTATTCTCAGTTTTATAGCAAGTTTTTTTGTTGTTGATTTACTTTTAGATTAAAACTCGTTGTTTTCTTTATTTGAATTTAGAAAAGCAAACAAAAGAAGATCATAGTTATATTCATTCAAGTGTCTCAGTACCGAAAGGCAATCTGTAGCCTGTAAAAGAAATTCGCAATTTTTCTTGCTAGTGTGCAGTTTCAGTCGTTTTGATAAGGGTGATTACAATAAATGTGATATCTGATAAGTATAGAATTACAATTTGCTATCGTTTACGTAGGTTCCTGCCGACGTGCCTCATCTCACGGCTACCATCTGCGATAAGGAGAGTGTTTACGGGCCGTGGTTGCGCAACACCTGATGAAACATTAGGAAAATGCTAAACGTGCTTTGAACGCGTGAAGCGGGAACTAAACTTTCTTTTCTATTTATTTTTAAATTATTAAAAATGTTTGTATTCGGATATCATCTTTTTGATGAGTTATTTCAAGTAATTCCCCTTATAAAAAAAGTTTTATTATCCGTATTACTTTAGAATGACGTCGGTGGTAGCACGAGCAATATCTTTCTATTTTATTTTCGCGCCATTCAGGCGGCCATGTTTGCATTCGCGAAGGTCAAGGCGAGAGAACGTGCGGTTTTGAAACATTAACCGTTATCGAATAATTCCTAGAGAGCTATAGTTTTCTTTTATTTGCATGATTAATGACTAAGTATCTTGCCAGGTTTTATTGAACGTTTTAACATTAACATTATCATATAATAATTGAAATTCGATCATCAAAATAAACATGTTTCAGTTTTATGTAGATTATAAAATATATTTTTAGTATTACTTGACAGGAATTAATATTACGCGATTTTATTATCTACACATAGATTTATATTGATATTGAAGGGTTTTTAATTTTACGATTAATTGCAATTTCATTATTCATTAGTAATGAACAAGAAATGGTATCTTGATAATGGAATGTTGGCATCGTTAGCGCGGACGGGGCGGGACCGCGCAGCAGTCAGATGCATCACTTCAATTTATGGACTTGTCTTAATTAAAACCTATTGACGGCTTTTTATTACAAGAACTTCGTTAACGCACTTGTAAAATGTTTATAAATAAGACATTTGAATATAATTAAAAATCGGATATGAAGGAATTTAGTATGACAGTGATTTATAACCTTTCTTTTGTGTCTACCATAAAAAAAAAGAAAACATAATTGTCCGTAACTATGGTGTGTGTTATGGATGTTTACGAAAAGGCGTTCATTTGGAATGGGATATTAATTAAATTAGGTTATTTATTTGGTTTGGCGTCCCTTTATGCAAATGGTGTGTACTGATCGAATCTTCCGTGTTTGTCGGGGCCGTATGGTTTATTAGTTTAATCGCTGTGATCTAGTGATCTATAGCAGCTCATAAATAAACCATTTAAGTGATCAAACTGTGAGCCTTCATTTGCAATTTAGATCAATAGATGTCGCCCGTCAATCCTTCGGTTGTTTGAAATTGGAATATATCAGAATGAACATGTTTTACCGTAATCTTGTGAGACATCTAATTTAAAGAGGAAGAATATCCCGAAAGTCATTTTCAGTTTATTAAAAACCCTATAATTCTTTTTTCTTTATCATATTTAAGGTATTTTATAAAGTAACAGTAACACGAATATTGTTAAAACAATAAACAATAACAATAAGTATGTAAAACTTTAAGACAATTCGTTTCAAACTCGAATTTCGATGAACTTTTTCACTTTTTGCGATTGATCTACTGAGAGAATTGTGTTGAAACAATAAATAATTTATATTTTCGTTTGTAAAGTAATCTACCACAGTGCTTATAGCATCGCTTTGAATTTCAAATAAATGTAAAAAACAAACGGCAAAAAGCCAAGTATCCGCTGCAGGATGCATTATTCATCGCTGGTGTCCGTTTAAGATGCAGTTTTTGCGAGTAATTTCGGTGTGGCTCAGAGTAAATCGATTTAAGATTCGTTCTTGAACTTGACTCAATGGACGAGCATAAAATTGTGAGAGCTTCGGTTGTGTAAACAAAAAGAGATCCGCAATCGTGTGTCGGTTTATTCAATGAAAGTAGCATTTGGTTAAAATGTCCGTTGTGATAAATTGCGAATTGTAAAAAGGTAGTGTTTGACAGTTAGTTTTTTCTTTTGACAGATGTTTAAACGTTGATGAATGATATTATTTTAAGTGGGAGATTTTAAATGCTTCTAATTCGGAATAAATAAGTTTGACTGTTATATTTTGTAAAATACCAACAAAAATAAGAAAACTTTTTGGAATTTCAAAAGTAAACAGAAAGTTAGTACCTAAATTGTTTAGTACGGTCGAATGCAGAAGTTCCATTAGCTTTAAGCTGTTTTAAATTATGCTTTTGACAGAGTGATCGTAGAGCAAACACTTTAAGCTCACGTTCATTGTGAAAAATGTCGATGTTAATCTCAATTTAAAGGCGCGCAACCTCATGAATTTTAAACGTGATTTGAGCCGACGACTTTAAAAGGCTTAGTTATTACTAACGCGTGTTGAAATAGTGGTTTGATGTTGGTTTAAACCGATAGCTTAATCGATTTAACACTTTATAACATGCAGCTTTAACGACTTTTATTATAATTGCAATTAATAATCTTACTTCACAGAGATTCTCTCTTTTCTCTCAAAAATGTTTTTGGTATGCCACCATTATCACAGATTTTTTTTAAATTCCAAATAACTTTTTCTTATTAAAGGAATAGATTTGTTTAGATTTAAAATTAAAACCAATCTAATATATTGCAATGTATAAGTTATCGTTGTGGCTTGTGTATAAAATATAAAAATTAATATCCCATATCAGTAGCACGTTTTATTGCAGTGATAGTGGTTTGTGGCTCTGACTTTAGCTACAAGTTGAACCACTTTACGTTAACAGTTATATGAAAAGATTGTTGAAAATTTGAATTTAGAATTGACCAAAGCTTCTGCAGAGGGAAGAAATGAAAAGTCATTATGCTATGTTGCTATGACAGTTATAATTCTTAAATATATCGAATTTTCTGTAATAAATATTTCTTAATAATTCTTTATCCAGAAAGGAAAGAAATAAATACGGAGAGTGATCGTTTCAGGCACTAAATAGTGTTAGCATTGCAAAAATTGTAATATTCTAACAAAATAAGAGCACGTACAGGTGAATGACCTTTGTAGTTGACAACACTAAAAAATCATGATTTTTATGCTAATAATACTGTCTTCAGTCCTATATCGTATCATACGTAATACGATTGTAACGCCATGAATCGATATCTAAGGACGCACGTGCTCGTATATAACCTGCGCGGCAATAATTTTGAGGTTATATTGCTAAATGACATTGCACCATCTGTCAATGTGTGGACGTACGGACGTGGTAAACCGCCAATTTGTTATCGATATTGCATAAAGTTTAATTTGACCATGATACAATTTTTTTATTTGTTTAGTCATTTTTTAAGGAAATAAACGCACGTATTTCTTACATATGCACTGACCTGTGCAATTTCCCTACAATTTTTTAACTAAATGTTTTGTCATGTGGCCACTAAATGGCGTGGTTTGTGCGTATTCTTATTTACGCATTGTGATATGGGTAAAAGGCGTTGAATTTTGAGTTCGCCGCAATAAAACTACCTCAACCAATACGTTCAATAAATCATGCAAGTTTGTACGACATAAACAATTTCTCGTCTGTGGTTATTTTTAAATATCCGTTACTTTTTTAATGTGAAGCTATACAGCCAACAGCCAGTGACACGGTCGTTTGTAAAGTCTGCCAATTAATGAGCGTAGGTACTGGTATTTAAAAAATCACTTTATATTTATGACTTTGCCTTTTGAATTATTCTGGTCTGATATTTCTTTTATCAACTATGCAATAAAATGGTGCAGGAATTTTTATCTATATGTGATTTTTTCCTTGTTAAGTTTTTTATTTCGTCTTGCATTATGGTTACTAGCTTTTTTTAACAAATTCATTTTGAGCTGTTTGCGGTGTTATTTGTAAAGAATGGGAATAATTCTGAAAATATTTCTTTGTCTGTTTTTAAGCGAAACGGCACCAGTTGAATGTTGCAAAAAATAATGCGTTATCTTTATTTTAAATGCAATAACGAATTTTATTAAAAAGTACAGTTATTCGAAATTGTAGCTGTTTTAAGGTGTACTTTGGACTTATCAGTTATAATCTGTTGGTTATTATTTCCAGATCCGTTTTTTTATTATTTTGTCCATTGAATATTGAAAATATAATGCGACTTTTGGCAATGAGAATGTATTGGTTTGGATCGGAAATGTCACTACATAAAAAAAAATACTCAAGAATGAAATAAAAAAAATCATACAAATACACATTGTATAACAATAAGTAAATATTAAGTATGTTAAGTGCATTAAAATATCGTATTTCAGTTAACTAGATCAATGTATTTATCGTTTGTTCACAATACTTATAAAAAAAACAAGTGTCAAATTATCTGACATATGCTGTCATCCTATATAGGCGCCCTGAATAGCAATCATGACAGTGCAAACCTATGCAGACGCATTGACTAAACGAGGTTATCCGACGTTTAACCCAGCGGGGATTTACTAGAATCTGTGCAATTATTACAGTATAATCAAACATAAGAATTGATAAGATTATTGAAGTTTTATTACTAAATTGCTTGATTTTTAAAAGTAAAGCGGTTTCGAAATTATCTAAACATCCGATCACTAATTCGCTCCGTGATCACACTTTACATGGCGTGCATTTTAACTGTGCCCTTGTAAGAGCCGCTCTCTACTATTGCAGAAGCTAGCCTGTCGCCTCGCGCCTAACATCTAATTGCAACGACTACGTGGAAAGATTCTTAATCAAGAAACATCAAGACTCAAGACGAATACGGAAATTGAGGGCATTGTTCATTTTATTGACATATTCTTAGGATGATTTTACTACTTTAATCAACTCAATTTGATATAAAATTCATTTAGTTAAGTTTATTTATCTGTGAGTGTGTAGACAAATAAATCGCTTTGTAATACCCTTGGACGTAAATAGAATAACCATTTTTTTAATATGTTGACTTCCAAAGTATCTTTGTGCCCATCTATTAATAGTAATTGATGATCGTTGCCACTAGCGTAGTAAATTATGCAAACACATTAATCACAGGTGATTACAGTTTAAATATCTGTCTAACGCCGACATCTAGGGTCAAATATCGATAACAAATACATTGTTGATCGAACAGCAATGTACAATACAAGCCTATGAGTGATTTGCATATTGATTCATATTTATCGGGTTTTTAATCTGTATCCTCTTAAAAGTTTATCAATTGACATTTTAAAAATCAATGTCCGCAAATGTTAATCATTTTGATTACTCGATAAAAAAAAGAATGTTAACTTGTTCAGAGTGAATAAAAAAATCCCGTGAGATTTTTCCATTTTAATACTCAGTTATTTTTTTTTATTCTGGGTTAACGATTTATATAATACGTTGGCGCCAAAATTCCATGAATTAACACGAAAGTTTATAAGTTTCCAAGCTGATTGAGAAAGCGCATGCGTGAACGCAGAAAAACTTGTAATTTTGTTTTGCATTACCTGTATGTGTGCCGTAATTATTGTTAATACATATAGTATGTGTTTATATTCGTTCTTAAAGCGTTCGCTAGTAAATTTCTCGGAAATAACAGTCGCGACCTCGTTATGTGTGCACCGCTGCACTGAACACAATTTAGAATAATGACTTCCCTCTGAACGCCGACAAAACCGCGAAATCTTATCATTTTATTTCTCGAACTGTTTATAAACGCATTAAAATATGTTATTTGTTGTGTTTTATCTGTAAAAAGTAATTGTTAAAAATAGAAACAATGAACGGAAAGAAAATGGCTAAATTGAAACAACATTTTGCCACAGATTCGTAGACAAGACTAAAACAATAGAAAGCAGTTGTCTATGGTTACGCAATTTAAATATGGAATGCTACAGATGTCAGATGTGACGTGGGACGCATAGAGCACGCCAGCATTATGCAGATTATAAATGTAGCGACATGATACATTAGAAATCCCGCCAACAATGCCGCTGTGCGCTAGGCAACAAGATTTTACAAGAATTACATTCTCGTTGCTTTAACGGAATTCTTACTGTGAATTGAGAATAATACGATATTCAGTTTCATGAGAATTTATTAACTAGAATTTTTTGATCTTTGAGTTTATTAGATTTTTGAAAAAGTTTGCTTCAATTCTTTCCAAATTATTCTGACTGACTAGTACAACTTTTAAAATAAACTGTGCATTGTTCGAGTTGCGACCTAATTTATTGTCGCGGTTCATATGCGTGGGAACAAAATATATCAACTTTCAATTCGTTGTGAATACAAACATGCGAGTTACGACGATGTTTAACTTAACCACGCAGCAGTAGGACTTGGTGGTCGTTTAAAATGTACTTACATTCCTGTCAAGGTAACAACTTGTAAAAATTATCGTGACAATTATAGTAGTAAACTTTCTGTATCTTGAGGTCCAGAAAGACTCTTCTCTGAAGAAGTGTAGAATTTAATTAAAATAAGAAAAATGCATTTCACTGGCTGATGATGTCAATTATAGTCTATGGCTTTGTTTCTTGTTTCTGTGTTAAGATAATACAAACATGTCTATTTTAAGTCGATGATTAGTAAAATGTTTAGAGTCCAATGAATCCAGTGAATTATATTCGTCCATTTAAATTGTCTAATTTCGAACAAATAAAAAGACACAATCTGGTGAATTTTTAAATTGCTGTTTTTCGTGAGATATAAAATAAATAAAGTTGAATGAAGAAGTATCTGTAATCTGTACTTAAAACAGATTAATTAAGTAAAACAAATCGATTCATGCTAGACAATGGTTACAAGCGATATCAATGAAGGAGTCGATTGAAGGCAATCTATCAAGATTGCGGACACGTCGAGATAGCGTCGTGTTGAATGTTCTATTTGTACCTATACTGACAAAGAGAGTTCATGTACTGAAAGTGCTACTTCATCATGATGTTCAGGGTTTTTGTGTGACGATGAGAATTTAAATCATATCCAAGTGATTGAACTGTTTTCAACCACTTGGATATGTTTTGCAATGAAAATATAGAAGGCACGCACCTTTGACTAAACTATCGCACAATTGTTTAGTCGCACTTTGATTCTTATGAGCTTATATGGAGGTGCGCACACTACTCGATTTTTAGTTGTGCAACTAAACAGTTGAATGGGCCGCGAAACAATCGACAATCGCACGCGATTGTGCGACAGATTAGTTAAAGGTGTGTGTTTCTAATAAAGTCCTAGATTCTAGACTGGTAGATCTCTTTCTGGACAATATAGTAATGATATCTAAATTGAAGCATTTAGCAAAGTATACTAATGGTATTGTTTTATAGGAAATGAACTATATGAAAGTAAATTGCGTTTACTTAACGCATTGGAGCGTACAAGCTATACGAAGCCGTGTTCGTCCGACTGACACCGATTTTGTTAGATTAAGAAAGTCATTAAAGACTACAGTTCTGATATTCTTTAACATATCTATTGAATTTAAAAACGGCAATCTATACTAATGTTATAAAAAGGAAAGATTTGTATTTTTGTATGTATTGAAGTAACCCAAAAACTATGCCGATTTCAAAAATTCTTTCATCATTAAAAGCTACGTTTACAGTGGACATAGGCTGTATTTTTATTACTTTTTAATTTCACGTGGACGAAGTCGCGAGCAACAGCTACTTAACTATAAAATCATAGAAGAGTTTGTTCCAATTACTATAGTTAATTCGACTCTACAATAGTTTTAATCATTTTATCTTTAAGCCTAGAGTTACTAGCTAGAACATTTTGCGTCATTTCGATCATGTGAGTTTTTCGTTCGATAGAGATGTAGATATAAAATCTGACGTGGGTTTGACATGTTTATCTTGTTTACAAGTGGATTTTCGTATCATAATATTGAATAAATTTGTGTTTTAGAATTATACATTGGACTTAAATTGAAAGGAAGGAATCATTCATAATGCTACTGTTTCGTTGTTATTTCGAATGATTTTATTTTGGAAATGAAATGAATTGGAATGTTTTTTAGATTTATTTTATTCCCTGTTGAATTCTAAACAACATAGATATAAGGAAATAAATGTTTGTGTTGTTTAAATTCTGTAAATGTTTGCATTGAGCTGTTTTGTAAGCAGATGGAATCATCGAGCAATGAGATATTTTGTTTACGCAATCGGAATTTCTTTCATCAATCATTTGCTTAACGACAGCGATGACGATATCACCCAATATAACATACAAAGAAGCTCTACAAAGCGAATCAAAGAGTCCACGAACAACGCCGCTGTTTCCCAACTTATTCAACGTTGGGTGCCTAAATATTTTTGTTGTTTGATTTTGTACTAAGATTACATTATTTCATTTAAATGTTTTTTTACTTCAGTTAATTGACATTACAGATGTATTTCAATATTTACTAATAATAACCTAACCTAACTTTTTTGGAGGTCTCTAGTCACGAATTTCTCCTTTGTATTGCATAGTCATCGATTAAAGCAATAATATTTTAGAAATCTTTATTTGTCCTTAAATGTTATCACAGATAATGTATAAACGGATTCATATTTTTGTAATTGTGCCAAAATACAATTACTTTATCTTAACTGATTTAATTGTTGTATTAAGAAGTAATTTACATCAATAATGCATCAAATTGCGAGTTTTCAATATTTCCACGGCCGCTAACTTCGCGTCGGAGCGGAATCCAATAATCGCTTTTGTTTCATTTTATCAATCGTATCGTAGAGGCCATTTTTCTTTGCGTATTGGACACATGGCTGTAGATTACAATAACATGATGGCGACTGTAAATACGCTGTTACGTGCCCGCTGGCACGTACTCAGGGGTTCCTCGCCTCTTGGGAAAGTCGCAGGTGACGCCTCGTGTTTTTCTTTTCAGGGGTTAAAAAGAAAATTTAATGTTGAACATACGCTTCCTCGAATTCAACCATCTTTTATTTACAATACTATTAAATTTCAATTAAAGTAGTAATCTCGTTCCCTATTTGAATTGTTTTAAGTAATTTTAATTAGTTTGCGATTTTTTTTTTGTTAAAACTTTTTTTTTACTTTATGGTGTAGTGCTTTCATTCGCTGAATAATAACTTTACTATGTAATCGTATAAGATTATTCTTCTATTACACTAGTCACATCTTACTAATATTATAAATGTCAAAAGAATTTAGATGGATGGATGGATGTTTGTTAGAGTTTGTAGCCTAAATGGCTAAACGGATTTCGATTAAATTTGGTATCCATGTAGACCATAGTCTGGAAGAACACACAGGATGCTGTTTTGTTTTTTAATTCCACACGACGTCGCGGGCGAAAGCTAGTTGGATAATATTTGGCAAAAATCAGATACGTAACGTCTATTACTTTTTAAATGTTTAAGGACTTTGATTTTCGCGTGAATCAGCCAGGTTTAAATTAAAAGGTGTACATGATAAACGATTTATTCTAATTGACCGTTGACTCATTCGTACAATTAACACAATAAGTTCATGATAAAAATTATCATACGATTGATTTAATCGTTTTAGGCTTGAAAAGAATTATATAGAAATTGTTCAACAAGTTACTGTTACAAGTTCTTGTTTGAAAAGATAGATTAAAAAAAGAAAAACTGGAAAATGTGAGCAATCGTATAGTCATAAATTTTAATAAGTTACCAAAGTGTTACTATTACATAACTAAGTACACACTTTTGTTTTTAATGTTACTTAAAAATAATGTAACGAAATCATAAAACACATATATCTTTACAAAGATGTTACGAGAACATTCTTCATCCATATTTGAAATGTAATAACAGCATTTATAATGAGAATAATGGGTTTATTATACAATCTACTCAATATGCTGACTGTATCTCAGTACTTTATAAGTACAGTCGTCAAAAAAGCTAGAATAACAAAACATCGATAGAACAAGTTCTTAATATGGTAACTGGAAGGGACACGGCAATAAAAGATAATCTTGGATTAAATTCAAGTATGGATACGGTTTACAAAAAACATAGATTGTTTCCTAACATTGATTATATGGATGGATGTTTGTTAGAGTTTGTAGCCTAAACGGCTGAACGGATTTCGACGATATTTGATACAGATATAGAGGATAGTCTGGAGGAACACATAGGCTTCTCACTTTTGTTTTTTTTTAATTTCACGCGGACGGAGTTGCGAGCGAAAGCTAGTTATGAAATAAATTATGAATCCACATTCTTATGTTATCCATAGAGTTATTTACGGTATAGAAAAGTAATTAAGAGACCTATTTCTGTTTTAAGCATTTCGAAATTATTTGACTCTCTGTTCGTGTACACTACCTCATCAATCAAAAATGTATCGTATCGAGAGTGTATAAACATAGCCAGCCATTGTTATGTATGAATAGCCTCTTAATATCTGATTCAAAGACAGATCATCGTAATGATGTCACTTCTAGTTCTAGTATAGTTGTTATTTTGTGATCAAACATAAATAAATGCGTTCACAAACAGTATCTAAAACCTTGGTAATTGTAGATTAATTTAAACTTATTTAATCCATAAATTACTACTTAAATTAACGTTAAGATTATGAAAATGAATATTATATAGCAGCAAAAAGCCTACAATAAAGAGTAATTGAAAAAGGTTAGTTTTCTTGTATTGAAGTACAACAATTAGTTGATTTTTTTGTACTAAAATCCTACCAACTTTAATGGTATTTTAAAATGTAATTAAAACGTTGACAGTTAATATACAAGGCTCATTGGGCAGAAAAAATCTCAAAAAATTTTAACTGATGACCAATAAGGCCAGAAGTTACTCATGCCAGACTTATTATTACATAAAATTCAGCGGTATGAACGGTATGAATTATGTTTTCGCTAAATAAATGCAAATATTATAATTAAAATCAAGTCTTTTTGCTCTTTATTACCCTTAATGACAGCAATTACATGATATTCACTGTAAGTTTCATTAAACATATTAAAACATTTAAGTATATGTTTGGTAACTTTGTGCAAAAAGAATAAATAAATAAATAAATAAAACAATTTCATATGAAAAAAAAAATCGGTTGAGACCAACATACATTTTTATGACAAAATATCATAAATTTGTCGCTACCCCAATAACCTGTAAAACCGGAAATACTCAGATGAAAATAAATTAATAATAACTATATCGTAAACTGTACACTTGATCGATTTGGCTGTTTGTTTTTTCTAACATCTATAGAAAATGTGCGGATGTTTTTGTGATTTTAACTGTTATCGTTTGATCTGTTTAATTTCATAGCCGTATAAAAGTAGCAAAAATAACCTCGAAATATAATTCAAATGCGACACATACAGCCGCATACTGAAATGACATTTAAATAGGTAGATAAGGCAACACTTAAACCCCAAGACTTAAAATACGTCGGTGAGATTGTAAGCGACGCTTACGAAGCTCAATGTTTAAGAATCGTTCCAGTATTCGGCCGTTATTGTTCTACTTTAGAATGTTTGTCGACGGAAATAGCTGAAATGTTCAAATTTATCAGTCAACTGTCGTGATATAGGGAGATGTTGAACTTACATGACGCAAAAGTATTGGCAGAAAGCCTACGACTGAAATAAATGCTTTGAAGGTAAAATTGCCCTGCTTGCTTCAATAATACAAAACTATGTATATCATGGGATCTGTAATGACGAGTTTTGGCTTAGGAAAATATCCCGTGTTGTGATAAAATTAACTGTAATAATACTAAATGGTTTATCGCCTTTCGCAGAATCTTTTTGTTTACTTAAAGTTTCTTAGTGTAGTTTTCTGATAGCAAATCTACTCTTAAGTGCTGCAGTTAGACATTTTTCTGTAATTGTTCTTTTAGGAAGACATAAAGATAATTATCGACCAAGCTAAAACACTCATTTAATTAACGGTTTGTTACTAAGGAAGTAAAAGTATTGCGTTTACTCAGCGACCTTTGATATCAACCCCTTGTTCCGGTATCCGAGCGGCGGTCACCCCGCAGATAAAAAGCGCCGTTGTAGATAAAAAAACGGAAATATTCAAAAATTATGTAACACTTTCGGTAATGTCCTATAACGCCTACGTTATAACACCCACTCAAATAAACAGAAAGAATGAAGGAAAGAGAAGTAAGAAAGCACATCTGTTGCCACAGTTGATCCTATTTCTTTGACGTAGAATGACTTTTTATGCTTTTATTGTAGACGCTCCACATTCACTGACTAAACAATGCAACGATTAAAGATCCATTCTCCATATTAATTTAATAGTAATAAAGAATCTTGGAAGAATACATCCTCTTGAAAATAATAAAATTACGATTTTTCTTAATCTCATTTCGTTCGATCTCAAATAATGTATGACCGGAAATTTTATCAGCATATTGTCTGAGATATGGAAGTCTTTTGACACTATCTTGGTAACAATCGATGTTAAGATGACGTATTTACGATTAATTTGGATGTTTGTTTCGTGAGATTTGTGTGATCTTTAAGCTATTGAACTTATTTGCGTCAACAGGAAAATTGCGAAAAATGTAAGCATACATATTTGAACAATACTTTTACAAGACGAAAGTACACAATCAAAGACAATGAATCAGCCACTTGATTTCAATTTTCATGAAGTAATATAATCAGTTTTATAGTATCTATGTAGTGGGTTGTTTACTTAACTAGTTATCAAAGTAATTGAATATAACGATTTTCTTATAGTAAAAGATGTATAGATACGTGAATGTAATTCTAGTGAAATTGCACAATATTAATACTGAGAAATTCCACAACTTTCTCAAACATAAGCGAAGGTGGTGGCAATATCTTTTATATAAGATTTACAACTGTGAAAATATAATTTCAGTACTTAAGTGTTACAGTTATAATTGACATCACGCAATCAAACGATGTTTTATTAAGTAATTAATATGTTTGCGTTAAATGCATTTATAAAATACATCACAATATGATGTAATAGTACATGATTGGTTTCTGCTAATTTAAGAAAAATGTACGAAAAAGAATTTTGGCACAAGTCAATTGCACAAGTTTACATAACTTCAAGGTTAAATAACAATTGTTTAAACTTATACAAAAGATAAAATCTATATCTTACTTCTTACTTCTTACTAATCTTACTTCTTACTAATATTATAAATGCGAAAGTTTAGATGGATGGATGGATGGATGGATGGATAGATGGATGTTTGTTAGAGTTTGTAGCCTAAACGGCTGAACGGATCTCGATGAAATTTGGCATAGATGTAGAGGATAGTCTGGAAGAAAACATAGGCTACTTGCTTTTGTTTTTTTTAATTCCACGCGGACGGAGTCGCGGGCGAAAGCTAGTATATATATAAAAGAAAGTCGTGTTAGTTACACTATTTATAACTCAAAAACGGCTTTACCGATATGGCTAAAAATTGGTGAGGAGGTAGCTTAGAGCCAGGAGACGGACATAGGATACTATTTATTCCGTTCAACAGCGATGGATAGATGGATGTTTGTTAGAGTTTGTAGCCTAAACGGGTAAACGTAGTTCGATGAAATTTGGTATAGACATGGAGGATAGTCTGGAAGAACACATAGGCTTCTCACTTTTGTTTTTTTTTTTAATTCCACGCGGACAGAGTCGCGGGCGAAAGTTAGTAAAAAATAAAAATAACTTTATTAATTTTCCCCTTTGACAGGGGACTGGTGTCCAAACTAGGGTGGCCCCTATGTGATGGATCATCAGGCCCCCGTAAGATATGTCGATGGTTATTATGAAAGTACTATTTTGAACTTAAACAGCCTGCAGTAACCTTATAGTAGTATTTTATTTTATAACTGTAGTAGTAACTGCTTTAGTGTACAGTTATAATGAGACTACTATTAAGTTACAATCCGTCATCGTACTCGGTACAATGGAGACACGACCTCGACTACCGACACGACCGCTAAAGAGATATTGTCTATGGATTTTTTAAATTAATCTGAAAGGTCAAAGTTATACTATACTTTAGTCGTTTTGAAAGGATTTATAATTCAAAATAATATATCTAGCATATTAAAGGTATATATATGACCTATGGTATTTCGTTATACGTCTAGTTGTTAGTACATGTTTGGAAATAAAGTACATTTTTATTGATTTTTGAGGTATAAATTTATTAAAAAAGGACATCTTAAGCTGATTCCTTTTTTTGTTTTTATTTCAAGGACATTATTAAGCAATACAGTTTAAAATGTATCGATTTTACATGTAATCCGATCCGATACTTCCTCAACTGTACTGTCGGCGAGCGGGTGTCGATAAATATCAGTCTGGCAGTATCACTTCCCGATACAAGATTTGTGATACTGGCGTTAGCTGGACACGGAACATGGACTACAAGCGTACATAGATAAAGTGTTCCTATTTCCTACTAGATATGACGTTAAGAATAGTAAAAAAGATTAACCAGTAATTCTTTAAAAAGCCATGTACCCATGTGCAGTCCGGGGAAAATGTTATTGGAATTAAGGGTGTCATACATTGGTATCCAAATGGTTTTCATTTTTCATACTGAAAGATAACATTGTATCAAATGCATCATTAATGAATACAATTTCCGATTTGGCTTACAAGTAACAATCATTGCCAAAAATTTTTTTTTAAATTGTAAAATTATTTTTGCACAATTACTTTTTGTATAAAATCTTTTGGTATTCAAACGAACCGTTATGTAATATTTCCGATAGGCTTTTCAATAATAAATTATTCATAACGATTTGTCTAATAGTTGCTTTGAACTTGTACTTCAATTCGTTATAGTCACGGATGAGATCGTGGAATTGCCATAACAAATGCAAAGCAATCTAAATTAACTACTTTTTTTCTTTGGAATATAATCTAGGCATATTTAAAATTCGAACCCATGAACACGGGATCGAATTAGCCATTAGCCTATTGTCAAGACAACAAAAATAATGACGGCAAATACGGGGGATAGCACATATAATAAATGCGAAAGTTTGCATGTTTGTTATTACTTAAATATCTCTAATGTAGCTTATGTGATCTCGGAGAAATTTGGTACATAGACTAGAAGAACACATAGGCTATTATTTTAGTCCCGCGTAGACAAAATCACGGACAAAAACTATTTATTAATTAAAATCAAGCACAAACTTTTAGGTTAATCTTGACGTCGCAAGACAAGGTAGTGAAAATATAAATGTCTAGTTAAGGCAAACAACAATGATACTGCATTCGATTAGATCATTATAAATGATTGGAAGGTTGCCATTTATAAAATAATTGCGACAAAATTACAAAGAAAAAAATGGTATAAAAACGCGACAAAAACGCTGGACGTAACTACGAAGTAAATAGACAACTGCGATTAATATAGCGTTTAATTATTATTTAGTATAAATTGCGAAAACTTTGCACTTTGAATTTGGATAGTAGACAAATAATATCGAAAATATTTTTCATCCCAAAGTTTAATTTGAAAAGTTAGGTACAGTCAGCAGTAACCGTTCATTACTGATAATACTAATGCGAATGTTCGTGTATGTAATTATGGGACATACTGTATATTACAACCCTTTTACGATCCAACTGAAACTAGTAGATTTTTTATGCTGTAAGTACTATTATTGTCAAAGTTTACCTTGTTCGAAATATTTGTTAAGGTTTTGCGAATTTAATAAAGCAACTTCGTGATTCTTTGTCTAAAATGTCATATTTTTTCAGATTTTATCAATTGATAGTAGAGATAAATTTGAGCTCAACATCCGTTAAGGATAATTGAAGAATTGTATTTAAAAAATCAAAGAGACGACGTTTCGACTTTATCTAACCATTTAATATTGCAAATACTTAGTGGCAATAAAGTTATAATTGATAATTAATGCTATTAGATGTAGTAGGCTTACATTACTGAAGTCTACAAATCCGTTTAATTGTCCCTCTAATTTACTTTGACAAAACTGTGATATACCATTTGTACTGCTGATTTTGGCAGAGGAATTCATGAATTAATTCCATCGTTATACAGCATCTTGAAGTATGTATTTCTTCTAATTGTCATAGTGCAATTTCAGTTGTTTAATTTATATATATTTTTTCTTTGCGTAATGAAATTGCATAGAAATAGTTGACTTAGTAACATAAATCGAGTTGTACACGCGACTAGACGTGGCAAAGAGCGTGTAACGTGCAGTATCAATAATTAGTTCTTCAGCCTTGAAGTAATGATTGAATCGCCTCTACTGTTCAAGGTACTAAATTAATTTTGAAGATAGTTCTTTTACTTATGTATAGTTTTTATCTTAAATTAACATAGTCACCGAGTTTTTACAAGCGATAAAAATAAAGAACGAAATTTACTTTTTGGGACGAGGCCAGATTCAAATTCATGGCAAACTTGCTCTAGAATAATTACGAATCGTATGGCAAAAATGTCATATTTAGAAAGTATTGCCGGTGAGGGTTGATCAGACTGAAAAGATCCGACGTAAATGAAAAATGTTAATTATAAAATTACGTAAACCAACATTAAGAAATCACGATTCGTGCGTCATTTCCATTAAATTTCAATGAAAGTTAACCAAATAAATCAATAAGTTATAAAAGAACCAGCTGTACAAACAAACTACGGTTAAATGTTAATTTTATTGATCACCGATTTATAGAATTTACGACATTTCCACTGGAATTTCGAAGGAGAAAGTAAAAATTTCCACTGGTACTCACACGAAAGCCTTGGTTTCCTGAAGCCGGACTAATCCCTGCTTGAAGAGATCGTAGGCGACTTTGCTGTACTGTGTGGATATTGCGAGCAGGTCTGGCTGGTAGGCGACCTCCTTCTGGCGTTCTTCATCATGAGGGTCGGTGGTGATATTGTGCTTCCTCTTCATGCGTTCGAGCGTGCGGTTCGGTTTGGCGGGCGGCGTTTCGATCGCCGGCGCCACATCGCGGGTACAAACGTTACACATGACGTAATGACGTAAGTCGTGTGGTGCGCGCACGGAGCTGTGTGAGACTGAGCGAGGCGAGAGCTAGAATATAACTTGGGCAAATCGGCTGTCCCCACCACAACGGCAGATAAGCGAACGCAGGCGCCGCTGATAACTGCCGTGCTTCCCGCTGCCGGCCGGTGGCCGTTCAAAGATGCGACGACTTTTAATTGATTGTATACAACTTTTCCCCAAAAGTGCGTTCCCTGATACGCAAATGGAAAAAAAACGCGCCATTTTTAGCTGGCAAAGAGATAAGTTTACCCTGAATAATGTGGAAAAATTAATATGCGTGTAGAGAACGATTTAAATTTGGAAAACCTTAATAAAGACTATTGGGATGATTTTTGTTATTCAATGGACCATTTATCTTTATTTTTCTAGCTAATTTCATTCTATGTCTTAAAATATAAGATACATATTTGGGAATAAGACCCGCAGAGGGTTCTGTGAAAAGGATTGCAAGATGACCTGTCATCGGTTTTGTACATGTTAATAATGTAAATCCATTTGTAAAGTTAAAATATTTCATCATAAAGTTCGTTGATGTAACGGCATTTATATTGATTGCATTTATAATTATTATTTTTTCATATGGAACTACTGAATATAATGATGAATGTAAATGAATTACACAGGCACTTATTACCAGCTACTGGAATGACCCGACATTACGTTTTAATTTTTTTTGTAGAAAAAAAGTCTACGTGTCACATTATTAACCGCCGTCTACGAATTTCAGTACATACCTAATAGAATGAATTACTGTACATACTAATCTTATGCCATCTTCTTCCCTTGGAGGAATATTATATTTGAATACGTATATTTAAGTAGCTCTGGGAGACCAGCGGACGTGATCAAAGCGCCATAAGCTTAAGCAATACCGTACTTATTAAGGACATGTCCGTGTGTGGTGGGCAAACGACGAGTAGAGGAAAGCGCACATAGGCGCCATACCGGCGCATGATTTTACGTCTCGCCAATTGCTGAAACTTTTGCGTAGAATAACTTAGAAAAGCGAGTCATTATAATGTTTGGATGGCACTATACGTCAGTATTTGTAATTTTTACAGTCATCATAAGATTAGATAGTATATTTATAGATAGAACACTCAAAGTTCTCATCAACATGATTAAGGAGAGATTACTAGAAGTTGTTATTGTGCTATCAAATGAATAAGGCAAGGAAAAATTATCTGATGCAATTTAGTTTATAGATATCATCATGCGCAATCCTTAACGGGGCAGACAGTGTCCTAGAATGTTTAGATATGCTACATTTGAGATACAAATGACGACACATGCCTTTAGAATTCACGTTACACGTGTAACCCATATGATCCATATAATTTTGATTTACAAATACTTTATTCTGCATAACATTAAAGGGTTTAGTACCTATTTTAGCGCCCATGGGCGAAATTTCTACGGCGCCCTCTTTTTCACCATGCTTTAAGAGAGAAAGAGGTAAACAGGCTTATGTGACGCCGTGTATCTAATATTTGACAAAAATAGTTGTAAGAGATCAGTAAAATATATGAGAAAGCTAAAAATAACTGTACCTATAACTAATTCTATTGAAGTTACGCTTTCGTCACAAATTTCTTGGAAGTCCAGATTCGCTGACAGTAAACATGATGTTTGCATTTGCTAAATAACTAGCACAAGGTGGCGCCATAAATTTCCTAGTAGAAGCTTGTTTATTGATCAATTTCCTTACAACCTAATTTATTTGTTTATGAATGTAATAGTTATTGTAGTAGCAGCAAACCATTTGTCAGCGGATTCTACCACTGTTTGCCGAGGTAGAAATGAAAATTTTTCGTTTTTCGTTCCAGATTACATTTCCGGTAGAAAATGAAAAATCTTAGTCTCTGTGTTTAAAAATTCATATCATTGTGATTTTATCTTTATTTGGAAAAATCACGACGAGTTGCAAAAGTGAATGAAAAGTTATATAAACAGCGCACGTAGCTTACTGCGTATTGCAATAGAAATAGATTTTGTATTCCTTAAAGATTAGTTCCGCGACGTTTCTTATCGTACTGTGAAAATTTCCACTCGTCGTGCTTGCTGACATCGCCTTTAGTGGCTGTGAATATGATAGTTTGATTTGAACATTGATTACATATTGTTAAAGATATCAGAGCATAGATTAAATACAAGTTAATTCTAAACATTTTTATAATTTACTTATTTGAAAACAATACCATACGTAGATTAAAATGTCGCTGTTACCCAGTTTAGTTTAGCGACGTATTTTTGACCGTCTTCCCAATAGAAGGAGGTACTCAATTCGTCTGTATGTTTTTTTTTGACGACACATAAGACATTAAAATATGAAAACGTAATATGTGGTTACAGATAATGTATTTTTCGCGGTACATTTACATCTTTTATGTCTTTAATTTAATCAGTTGCAGCAACTCTAGTACGGGAATTTGATGCACAGCTTTAATTAATGTTTTATTTTTATTATTGACGTATTTCAGTTTCCCACTTTTATTTATATCCGATATCTCTGTTTGGGTAAACAATATTTTCAAATTCATTCGTTGTTTATGAAAACAACATCTTTTTTGTGTTAAAGATAAATGTTATGAGAAATCCAGATGGTTGTAATAAATTAATAGCGATAAAATGATTTATGAATATTAAGGGTTAAAAAATGTTTTTATCTGTCTATACTTTAGCGATGTAAGTCCTGCTTTTAATTGTTCTTGCTACCGGTTAACGTCTTCAAATTAATTTCCAATCCAAGGGTTTAGTGCAATTAGCCTGTTTCATCAACTGGCCCTAGTCCCAACAGATGGTCGGCATAGTATGTACTGCTCTTCCATACATCTCTATTAGTCATATTTGAATTTACTACCTTCTAAAGCTTACCTTCTTTCACACTATCCACCCATTTCATCGGTTTTCCTCTGTCTTTGTAGCATTCAATCTTAATACATTATTGTTGTAAGCCTGTATAATGATGGTAAATAAATAAAGAGCGTCGGTAGTTCAGTGGTTTAAGCACTTGATTTGTAATCTACGAAGTCTTGGTTTCGAATCCCGCCATGTACCAATGTGATTTACGAATTTCATTACAAAACTTACCCGACACAACTTGCACATATCGGCGAAGAAATTCAAAGATATGTGTGAAGTCAACCAACCCGCAGTGGGCCAGCGTGGTTGACTATGGCCTAGTCACCCGTTACTAGGGTGGTCCGAGCCCCTCAGTGGGGACGTATAGTGAGCTGGTGATGATGAAATAATTGATAAATATTTTTTAGTTCTACAGAGTTAATCTCTGAAATTCATCACATTGTAGTTATTTATTGATGGTAGTGAGAGGATGTTTTTTAAACATTTCGTTTATTTATTATGCTGCTTATTGTTTTAAAAAACAACAAAATGCCTATCATTGCTGTATTGGTTAACTATGCCCACGTGACAGTTATCCTCCACTAAACCTGGAAACAGGTAAAAACCTAAACCAATAACTAAAATATAGCACTATTTTTAATATACTAAAAAAATTGACTCAAAAACTTTGGTGATGACGATGACGTCATTCTCACCTTCACAGTAGTTGATTAACTTTTATTACACGCATCAAATTACTAATATTCGTTACGTATGAATAAACAGCTAGACTAGTTTTTATCTAAACTGGTTTTGTTTTTAATCCTGTTAAACGGCGTCTAGTCGTTTTTTTTCGATTATTTGTAAAATATGATTAACCAGTCAAGTTAGCTTATATAAATTAGTTGCCAGTCGTATTAAAAAACTAGCTTATATCATTCTCATAAAATATTAAATTGTTTTAGTTTTTTTCACGTTTATTGAAAACGTTTCAATTTATCCACAAAAATGGATGTAAATTATTGTAATTTTTTCCGGAATATATGCAATAATTGGCGCATAATTTTTTGTACGATTGTAAAATCAATTATTCTGCAATTTAAAATCATTTAGTAACCAGTTTTACTACTCGATTTATATTAAATGGGAACATAAACAGCTGATTATAATAATCTTATTAAGATTTTTTCTAAATAAAAAAAAGTTTATATGACCATTCATAGACGCTTCGAATTAAAATGCGAAATTAATTAAATATTTGTAGCCTGTTATAAAGTACGGACTTAGGGTCCTTCAAGAAGCATTTTTTCTCAAAGGCCAGCAAAGTTTCAGTTCTTCTTGTGTTGCAAAAGTCCTTAGGAGTCGATGAGCACCTTGTATTTTGCTCTTAAAAAAAGACCTTTCTTAAATCCTAAAGATATAGTGATATTCATAAAAATTGTGGTATAAATATGTCCAAGTGATATCTAAAATCAAGGAAAACCTATTTCCGTAATCAATCGATACAAATATGCGTCAAAGGATAAGTAAATCGTGAATTCGTGGAAGTGTCGACTTTTAGCGACACGTACTATGTACGCGGTTGCATACAATTTAATTCATGGGAACTAACCTCGCGCATTGAATTTGATAAACAGCGCGTGGTCAATCGCACGTACACAGTTGCAGAAATCTTGCAGCATCCAGACTTTGAGGAAAACTTCACGACACGAAATATGGCGTGGTAGTTTCCAGAACTATATAACTACCGTATATTACAAGGATGTGGCTAACACTAGCGAGGAACCATAATTCCTTTGATGTACATCAAGGAAACGTTAGTTTATAATCACATTTTAGTACCCTAAAGTTTATCGTTTAGGGCCTAAACGATGTCATCGCGTTAGGCTGATGAAGGTAAAACAAACCCCAATGGGTCAATTTACTAGTGGGCTGATCGTCCCAACGGGACGCACCCCTGATCACTTACCAATAACAACCAAGTAGTTATTTCTATTTAAGGCGATATGTTTAAATGATGTAAAATACATTAGTGTAAGCTTTGAATCATCGTCATTTTTATAGAATGTCAAGACAAGAAGCTTTTAAAAAGCTTTAAAAAGTTTTAAATTGTAAGTAGTCCTTCGAGTGAACATTATTTTTTAATTACTTGCGAGCACTCTCTTCGTAAGTTCAGTAGATAAGTGTAATTGAGACAGTTCAACAACAAGTCAAGGCATATTTTGAATGTAAGTGGTAGATTATAAATGATAAGATATCGTTGAAAGTATTGGATTAATACTTGATGAGTCATCGTGAGTTTTTTAATTAATTACCCAATGTAACATGGGTAATGTACGGTAGAATGTTACGTTTATTGTCATCGAGCGGTTCGTTGCTCGCTGGTTCCTCCATAAATGTACTAACTACATGTTCGCTACCATGTTACATTGCACCGCGTAACGTTAGTTCGGATTGAGGAAAGTAAATTTTTAAATCTCCGACTCGTAATAAAACAGCATTGGGTATTTCGATTGACGTCAATGTCGCATATCTGTTAAAGTCTGGAAAATGGATAGCTAGGTAGCTATCCATTTTCGAAAGTAATATAGACCCGACAAGCTCCATGGGGATTTCCCAGTCCCTTCACAGACAGTTCATAGCGACGATTTGTCAATAAAGACATTTTAAGTGGAAAGGATTTAATACTTACTTACATAAAATTGTAGAATTGTTAATTATAACGGTTTCTACAGTTTTTTTTTCTATACAAATGTTATACGAGACAGACATTGTGTTTATAATAAGCCAAGTTTTTCATAGATTAATATGGCAAATACAATATACTAAATGATTGTTATGACCAGATCGTTTATGATTCCTTACTAAACTGTGATGACTTAGGGACACGTTTTTTTAAATGATCACATGTTAAGAAATATGTTAAAACACGTTAATAAAACTAAGCGGACACACGAGTGTGGGATTTTTAAAGGAAACCACAAAATATAATAGAAACCAATTTAATCGAACTTGTTTTCTTTTTTTTCGCAGCAAGTTAGATATGGTTTTTTTGAATGTAAGAAATATTTAATTTTTGACTAAGCAATTTATCGCTATCATACGTTTTAAGTACGAGATAGAAAGGAAAAATGATACAAATACCTACGAGTAGAAAAATGAAGACATAAGTAAATGTAACTGTTTGTAACTTGATTAACAACAAGAAGGTAAACAATTATTAGGTCAAGATGTATAACAAGTAATACTACAGCAATCATAAAGTCACATTCCAACGTTTATCTCTTTCACAATTAGCGTTAGTATTCAATAAATAAGGATGTACAATATCCATAGATTGTTGGCTCCGATTACAAATTAAGAACGAACTTCTCCTTTGACTAATCTATCGCACAATTGTTTAGTCGCGCTTTAATTCCTATGAGCTTATATGGAGGTGCGCACACTACTCAAATTTTAGTTATGCAACTAAACAGTTGAATGGGCTGCGAAACAATCAACGATTGACTATCCCACAACAGTTGTGCGATAGTTTAGTCAAAGATCTGCGCCCGCTCTAAGAACTCAGAAAATATAATACTAGGCCTTTAGCATTTTTGCTTTTGGCTTCACAATCATCGTTGAATTTCTGAAAGTGCAGGAAACACGTAATAGTTACTATGTAATCTCCTTTATATTTTTTTAAAATTATTTTTATCCAAATCATCAGAAATAATAGACGGATCTTTTTTGCTCAATTTAAATAATTTGTCGATTGTCCTTGTTTAACCTTGTGCGACCTCAAAAATAATAAATACACGTTCCTTGAATAATTTTATTTTTACAATATTAATAACTTCATATCAAAATCAATGATGGCATAGACAATATTCAGCCAGCAGTTAGTCAAACAACGTCTTTAGGTAAATAAACAGGTTTAATTGACTTGAGTGAATTGTTTAAAAAATCATAAAGGACTCAGAGAATCAAGTAATAAAATGATACCACGACATAATTATTGCATTTCAAACGTCCTTAACATATAATTTGCCTGATGGCGTTCAAAAAGGGACAGTTCAAGTGTGAGCCGTTTCCTAAATTGAAATAGCCTGCTTTAAATTGCCAGAATGATGTACTTGAGTATCAACTGGTTGAATTGTGTGACTGAATTGAATATCACATCAAAGTATACGAGTCTATAATATGCACAAACTACCTCCGTAAAAAAATATTAACTTCTTTGTCATTGAAGTCGAATAAATTATTTGTTTACTAACTTTCGCCCGTGACTCCATTCGCGCGGATTTACAAAAACCTTGTTAGGTATGGATTCTTCTAGATTGTGTTCTACAGCCAAATTTCAGCGAGATCGGTTTATTCGTTTTGAAGTTGTATAACAAACATCCATCCAAACTTTACCATTTATAGTATTTACTGGTACTATATTTATTAAGTACCTATTTTATATTCATTTATACGAGTATTAAAACCAGTAACGAACGGTGACCTATATGAGACAAGATTTGCATTATTTTAAAAGGCGATTTGTTATAAATGTTATTATTACAGTAAAAGATGTTTTCTAAACTTTATTTTCGTCCTCGATAAGAAAATCTTATGTTTAGCATTTTCCAGTTTTATTTATATTTTATGAGCTCATTTTCACCGCAGTGTTTGAGTGTTTTTTTTTATAGTTCTTTGCCTCTTTGCATAAGGCGATGCAAATCTACGATTTTAGTCTAAGAGCGTGCGCACACCTGAAACATAACTATCGCACAACTGTTTAGTCTCACTTTGATTCCTATCAGCTTATATGGAGGTGCGCACACTACTCGATTTTTAGTTGTGCAACTAAACATTTGAATTGGCTGCGAAACAATCGACAATCTCACGAAGGTTGTGCGATAGTTTAGTCAAAGATGTGCGCCCGCTCTTATGCAATACAATGTCATACGTCTGTGTCGCTTACCTGTTACGAACCACTATAAGACTGCGTAAGTCGCTTAGAGACTGAAATCGCAGATTCGCGTAGCCTTGTGTACGACGGGCTTATTGAGTCGCTTAGTGGTTTGGAGGGGAAGTACCTTTTTCAAAACAAAGTTGGTACATTAAGATAATTCTTTTCCTATCAACAGTGTCTACGTGATCTTTATCATTGTTCTAGTAATCTTACTAATATTGCGAAAATATAGATTTTTTTCATATTATTAAGGCGGCAAACGAACAATCGGTCCTGAAACGGCTGAAATGGCGAAGCGACTGCTGCCCATAGACACCCCCAATTGCAAATGCGTTGCCTACCCTTAATCGACGGAGGACGAGACGCACTTAAAGAGGATATTTCCCGTTCCTATGCGTCTCCTCCACCGTCAAATTCACTTTTCCTTCACATCGTTTCCTCTTAAGAAAAGGGTGGAAAGCGAAAGACACTAAAATTAGAGCTCCGGATAGATGGATGGATGTTATTGAGAGTTTATAGGCTTAATAGCTGCACGGATTTCGATGAAATTTGGAATGGACTTAGAGCATAGTCTGGAAGAATAAATAAGCTACTTGCTTTTAGTTTTATTATTGCACGAGGTCGGAGTCGTAGCCGAAAGCTAGTCTAAAAATAAAAGTAGTTGTGTTTTTTGTATTATAATAATTATAATAAGGATAGCTGAAGCCTCTATGCTGTAATACGTAAAAAAAATATTTATCTAAATAATGTTTAGAAAAAAAGCTCAAGGATAATAAATCCCAAAAGTCGATATATGGCACAGTAATTGACCAGATGACATAAATGGCGTCACAGTAGCTCCATACGACCTGATCGAATGACATACGAGCGAGGGGCGACGTGGGAAGGTACCAATTACAGCAACGCGAAACTCAGAAACCTTCAGGAAGAACTCATGTTCTATAACTAGATCATTCGAAATCTAACCCTGATACTCTGTATTAAGGTACGTTTTAGTTTATCTGAGTTCAGTATGTTAGGGCTACTGATTGTGGTGTGGATTTGATATTTGCAATGGGTGCAGCGACCTGCCGATCACGTAGGCAAGTCGTCACGTGGAGTTTAATGTTCTTGTACGTTTGTATGTCTCAAATTCATACAGTGTTATAATTAGATAATTCTAAATACGCTACAATACAATTCCCATTTGCTTTTGTTATACATTGTAAGAAGAAAGAAGAAATCAGTGATACCATTGAGAGTAATTGAAGTTTTTCTTTGAAATTTTTGGTTTGGCTTAGTTATTATTAAAGACAATAAAAAAATCAGATTGTAAATTAATTCTAGTAAAGCTTGATAGATTATAACCTACGGAATATATCTAGGCTAGTCTTAAAATAATTAACTAATTAATCAAAGACATGTTGCATTATTGGCTTCTGATTAACGTCGCGACAGACATAAGCAATGCAAAAAGACAACCAATCTATTAGTAACGATATCCGACGACAAAGAGACGCAGACGCGGCTTGTGATCATCTAAATTGAATTGAGTGTGCCGCTCTTTATGCAATGTATTGGCCATACTTAATTGTATAATGATTGTTGTTTTTTATATGTTTTATACACATGTAGTACAAACACAACGGAGACGGAGTAACAAGCGTATCTTCTCGTAAACATTTTCGCGTGCGTCAGCAACGAGGCTTCAATTTTCGTGCATTCAGCTCGCGAGCGTTGTTGTGTGTAATTTACCTTCCAGTTCACCGGGCCGATGGTTCTGGGAACTTATTGAAGTGTGTGAAGACCTCCAGTGAAAGGTTCCTTATATTTTATCTTTGAGACACAAGTTTTAGAGAATCAAACCGTCACTTAAATGTGATTAAAATGTAATGATCAATTGATATTGTTTTAATAATAATTCGTAGTAATTATTACATACTTTCAAACTAGTTATCTCTTATTTTTTTAAGTTTATAAGGATCTCTAAAGCATTTAGGCCTCACATGTTTAACGTTAAGTACCAAAACCAGTCCAGGCACGAGAGGCTCGAACATATATGAAAGGTTTTCTCAAAACATACCGCAGGGTGAAATTAAAGATTTGGATAACATTAATGCAGCGTAAACTGATACATCCGCCATCGTTTATATTATCTGTGGTTTGGTGCGGCGATACGCTTGTTTGTAAGATCGACAAATCATAAATTGTAAATACATATAGTGAAACGTAATAATTACAAGTAAGTTTAGGAAACTATGAAATAAATAGAAGTCAAGTAATAAACGCATATTAAAGAAGTCCCAAATATTTATAAAACAGCTGAATATATTAAAAGACGACTCGTTTAATCGTATTCGAAAATAATTATAGGTTAGTTCGCTATCGCTGACGTTGTGATTAAAGAGTTGTATATTATTGTCGATAGCCAAAATAAATATAAACAGCTGATTACAATTAGCACGTAGACAGTTTAATTCCAGTAGCAATCTATAGAGGAAGTCTGCGAGGATTGGCGGAGAACTGATGGTCTGAGACGTTAAGTCTAACACGTACACGGTAACTGCTAGACATCTTTATTAATAGATTGTACTTTGATACTTATTTATTTCATATTTCCCTATTGCCTAATAACTGGACCATGCACAGTCGCTTTAATTCCTTAGACGTTGATAAAGATGGGCATTTTTGATCCTTTTAATCATCGTATTGTCGTAGGCTCTCGGATACAAACTGATAACTCTACAAAGAAGCTTTACTCTTTGATATCGGAACATAACCTCACTGATTATTGGTAGATACATTTCATTACAACTTTGTTAACTAAATGTTGTGTGATGTGATAATGGATCTCGATGAAATTGGGCATAGATGTAGCGCAAAGTATGGAAGAAAAGAAGTGTTCGCTAAATTTGTTTTTTTTTTATTTGAACGAAATGCGGGCGAAAGCTAGTCGTATCATAAGAGATAAGAGATTTCTTGTCATATCTAAATAAATTGCTAATGTTGTTTTAATAAACTTTATGCATAATATGTTTGTGTAAATTCCGTTTAAAAAGATTTTATCTTAATACATGAATAATTATATCAAAGCGCCTACCAATAAAATAGTTGCAGACGATAAATAACGCCACAGTTTGTACATTTTACTGATTTACTCCGTAATAATATTGCATGTAGAAGTCGTATTTGAAATCTTACTACACACGGCCATTTTTAACTGAAAAGCCAGACAGTTTAACAGAACAATTTTTACCATCAGTTAAACTGTACAGTTTCGAGAGCCACGATACGATCGATTTAACAGTTCGACTGTTCAGTTAAAATAAAGCTGGGTAATCAATTGTACATATCAATTTAAAGATTCATATTTGATAGGCTCTACGAGCGTAGATTGTGTTGGAAAATAAAAAGCAATAAAAAAGTGTCAGCCGCAGTAATTATAGACTACAAAGTGATAATACATGCCCGTCTGGAACATTTTACTAAAAGCCTTAATTTCAAGCCATTACACGCTTGACAGGTGATATTATCTTGTTTAAATTATTAATATCTTATACTTGTTTCGAGTAATGCATAAGTATTTATGTTAAGGTCCGTTTTATTTGTTGAATATTACAAATGTTAATGCTTATATATTAACCAAGTACTTATCGTTTAAAGAACGTTGAAACCTGGATTCAAAGCTACGACTTTCCTTTCTGAAGTTATTTTTACATCCACATATTTATCAAAAGGATGAACAATTGTGCCTCTTGAAATTGGTAACGAAAAAATTTACTTCATAATATATTGAAATATCTCTTATATATTCCCATTTAACTATAGTCAACATTCACTAGTCATACAGGAAGACATCGTTCAGGTCAATCTGATTCATAGGAGATATGACGATCACTAGAACAATTGACTACCGCATGCATGACTTCTGTCAGGTGAGTTGTGGGCGCAAGTCCAGGTCACGTCCCTTCTAGAAGTCTATTCAGTGCGCTCCCGTGACGCGCACGTGACTAGCCGAGCGTGGCGGGAATAAATATCTTTTTTTAAACTCCCTCGTCTATTTATACGCGTTGTTTTAACATAAGATAATTACATAGACTAGTAACATTTGTAAACACTGTTGACCTATTGCCAATATTTTAAAGGGATAATGGGATCTTTACCTTTTCGGCAATACTTTAATCTTACTAATATTATAAATACGAAAGTTTAGATGGATAGATGTTTGTTGAAAGGTATATCCGCGTTTTGTTTTTGATTCCGCGGGGGCGAAACCTAATTAAGTGTAACAATTTCACATAAATCTTTGAGATGAAGAGTATTACAGTCCCCTTTGACATCAAGAGTAGGTGCAGTTTTATAATTTCGAATTCTAAACGTCTTTACATCCAGGCTAACTAGTATAGTTTGATTTGTACTGTTTCAAATCCGTAAACAAAGCTGGCAGATTAATAACAAACTATTTTATAACAGGATTGTTTGCGGTACTTTAAAAAATTGTAGGTATCTTTATAATAGATCAATTTGCTACGTATCTTCGCGGTTTGAACAAGATAATGATTTGTGCCGTCCTTTCAACAGTAAACTTTAACTATGAAATGTATTTCAGAGGTGCTATCAAGAAATATTTGCATGACATTTGGCAAAACTTATTCGTAACGTCAGTATGGAAATTTACTCTAAAACATATGTTTCCTAAGGCAATTCATTTGTATAAATATAAAAAAAACTATGTAAAAACTTGAACTATTAAAGTATGCGATTATTTCTATAAATTAAAAGATACGACTATTAACGCCACCTATTATTATAAAACGACACTGTTAACAGCGTGTGGGCGAGGCGAATTAAATAAAAAATTATGATATATTAAAATATGTAGATTACAATATGAATTGCTACGCCTAAATACATTTTTATGCAAATAAAATTGGTCGTCTCATTTGGTATTTTGGCAAAAAAACCGGATAATGTATAAGTTGAGAGATATTGTATGTGAAAAGTAACCTAATTAAAAAATGATTTTTCGTCTATTCAGGATCAAAACGAATGTTTATTTGCTTTTCTCATTCACATTACAAAGTTAATGCCCCACATTATTTACACATTAATATCTTATAAGATAAAATTAAATTAATTACGCTAATTAATTAATTAAATTATTAATTGATAATTTAAACTAATTAATTGGTTACATTTAATTTATTGTTTAATATATGAACACAAACGATAACGGTTACAAATGATATTTTGTGCTTTCTAATAAAAACTTTAAAAAATCATAGCGTCAATGCGTTTGTTATTTCATTTTAGACATATATTGTAAATTTGAAACTATCTATGATGTTCTCATGACATTGCCACATTGCTATAGACATAGAATTTCACAGACAGGTCAAACGAAGCGAAAGTCCGGTCCGGTGTCGATACGAGACGAGGCAGGACAAGGTTGCAACTAAATCGCACAATAAAGTATCCCGTATCTGAATACAAATCCGCGATCGTCCGCCGCCGGCCGGGGCCGTCGCTCGCAGTGTCCGCTATAAATGGGGTCCGGCTCGATTCGCACTGCCACCTACCGGGGCATGTGCGTTTTCATTGTCCCACGGCATGTATAACGTCAAGACGTACCGTCTTACTAGATATGTGATGGATAGTAATGTTGGAGTATTGTAAAATGCTTTTCTCTTTTACACTAAACTGAAAAGTGAAATGAAAATGTCGTCACTTTAAAATAATGAAATCAGCATATTACATGGATTACCTTTACGATAACGTTAAAGTTACATAAACTTCATTAGGAAGTCAATATGTTATCTTACGGACTTTGATTCGAACAGAGAAGTGGGACTGCACGCACAGATAACTGCTAAATTAATTACACAAGCTTATCATTTCATAAAAATTATAAAATTATTGTCGATTAATAAGTATCATAACTGCCTTCATTGATTTAATTCAATCAAAAATTGTCTAAAGTCACTGCACTGCATGTTTGAATGTATAGGTTGTTAGAGAATTATTAAAATCAAAATCGCCAAATCGGTTGTTTTTAAAAAAAAACTTTAGAACAATAGAAAGATGACTCTCATATTAACCAAAAGACGAGGCAACACTGCCGATAATTATTATCGTAACATGATATTAAGATTAAGCAAGATGATTAGTGTGTCGTGTCGTGTAACAATGGACACAGTGCGGGAGGGTGCCTACGTGCGCGGGCGCACGTCCTCCGCTCTAGCCCCCACTTAGCCGCTTCTCTCGCGAATTTATTTATATTGACTATGAAATTGCAAACACCGTCTACAAGACATTTTACTTTAATTGCAAGGTTTATAAATGTCTTCATTTGATTACATTATAAAATTAAAGGCGATTTTGTTTTAATATTGTCGTATTCTTTATATTTTTAATGTAATATCACGATTATACGAGGATTTTACTTAAAATAAAAAAAACAACTTTTATTCCATTCAAACAAAGATAATTTTAACTCATGACGATTTTTTGGTTTTCAGGTTTGCCCGAAAAAATAATAAAATGTGTGGTTCTTCTAGTGACATATTCCCCTTAGTTCTTCAAAGGCCGTGTCTGTCATCAATCTCCAGCTTTTATATTAATGCCATTGGCTCTGAGTTGCTGCAATTTATGAATGCCAATTTTATCAGTATTTTATATCTTTGTGATATGTAAAGAATTAAACCGACTACGCAACTTCGTTTTAACTGAACAGTAAAAGGTATTGTGTAAATCTCAGTTAAAGTACAGTTTTCAGTCTGCACACGAACGTTTTAACATTTAAACTATATACTAAAAACTGAAAGTGTAGGCTTTAGTGTTTGTGGCAACAATAGTTCGGAAATAAAATAAGGAGCCGATTTATAACGTTGGGGTCTGCGTTTAGTTCCAGAAATTAATTATGGTATACTGTAGTTGTACTGTAGTTTAACAATGCAAATGTAATTGAAATAACATACGTTACATATTTACTTCTGTGCATATTTAATCTACGTGACAGTTGATAGAAATTAAATAGTCACGCCGTTTGTACTTTTTATTTGCACAGGCAAATATAAAAGACAAGAAATATATCAAGATCCCACAAACTAATAAATTAAAGAATAATGAATTTGAAACCTATAATTGTATAGGGCGAATAGGGGGTAGTAAAAAAAATAATTTGGCACATCAGATTACCGCTCTTCTACTCCACGAGCCAACTTAAGCCCCAAACATAATAAAATAATCTAAAAATGGCGGGATTACGTTCCTACCATTGTCGTCGACTACAGAAAATGCAAGCAGTTCTGCTGCACGTTTTACTACACGAGTAGCACAGTATCTATGTTTCACATTTATCTGGCTAATCTATCTGAACCGATGACGTCACAGATACCATTCACCTTTCTTGAGTGTTTTTCTTTTTAAAACAAAGAACTGCTGCAAAATGAATGTGATAAAAATAAATCTTTCATAAAAATTATACCCGCAAAATAATTAAAATACGTTTTTTTACATGGGGCTTTGTCGCTAAGCGACGATAACGTCCCATAAGTCTAAAACTAACAAAACTCAGTTATCTAACTACTTTCTTAAAAATATGTATTAAAAGAAAATAAGATGCTGGTACATGTAGAATGTATACGAATAAATTCTTATCAACCAAATATGATCACAGAATACTATGTTTGCGACTTCCTCGTTAAGCCGCAGGGGGCCATGAAACAAGCTTTGGTAAAATGGAAAATAAAAATCGTTACTAAATGTTACTACTTACTATTAACCATAATTGCATCATTTTCATTGCACTATTTCAGTGTGACATGATTTGTACACCAAAAACCAATAAATCGCAATTATAAAGTGAAACGTGAAAGAAAAAATAAAACCTCATGATAAACAATATTGTATCCTATAAAACTAAACCGTTTATTCAACGTCCACTAATGCTCTACTGTCCGAAGGTTATTAAAAATGTAATTCGATTATTTGGGGAAGGCCTAATCAACAGTGGGCAGATAAAGGCTGATGATGATGATGATGATGATTCGATTATTAAAGTCTAATCTTACATTTATTACATGCCGTACCTCTGAAGGTCAAAGCTTATAGGTCATTGCCAAGGCCATTCAAAAACGTATGTTTCATGGCCCCGGTGTGATTGAAGACATAATGAGAAAAGCTATGGCATCCAATCGCCTAGGGACCCTCCGCCGGTTGTTTATAACTAGTTACGTTTATTACGATCACTTCTACTTGCAATCAATTTTTATAACCCGTGTATAATTTGATACGCAAAATGCAATTAATAATTAACTTTTATGTTGACTTAACTTACTAAAAATAATTTCACGTCAGACCTAGTTATGCTATTGACAAGATCTTCTATCATGAAACTACTATAATCCTTAGAGCGCAAGAATTGATCACTGTATCATCATTTTACAATTAAATTACAATGTAACGTACGGATATAACTACTTATTTTTGCGCTACTTACAAATGCGCTGTATTAATCTAACATCATTTTCTCTGTTTTATCAACAACTACTAGCGTTCATATTAAAGTTGTCTCGTTATATCATGTTAATGACCTTGTGGTGCGGGGGCGTGGCTGTGACGTTCGCACACGTCGCGTCTTCATTGAAATGATTCAGTCCACAGCGATATTGTTATTTAGTTGCCAATTGCCCTGGGTAGCTAGACATTAATGATCTACAGATCAGCTCACGGTTCGCACGGCTGAACCGGATCACAGATCAATGACGTACCGGCATAGAGGTGTGAATTGCGTGAGTTGCAAGCGACCGGACAGTTCGGGACTCATCTCCCATAGTTATAGTGCTTCGCGTTGAGCTCTTAGCTGCTACAATACTTGTTGATCCACAGCTCAACGGTTCAAGACTATGTGAGCTGATCTGTTGATCTGTTTCAGAGCTGAACACACGTCTAGTCAGTTGCCGTACACCAGCGAATTGCTTATTACTGTCATCAAGTATACGTAACGACTTGATGGTGCTCAATTGAGCATAACAACTTAGTCCTTAATGTAACTACATACAAATTATAAAGCCTAATTGCAAATCATTAAGACGTACAGTTATAATAAAGAAGTGAGTTCCAATCTAGGGTTTAAGTCTACGTTCATATCCTAAGATTTTCTACAGTAAAAAAAACCTAAGAACTGCTTTAACAGTAGCATTCCACACAGAGTTATATGTATGTTGTTACTCTACGAATGCACAGAACTACACTTTAGAGCGTGCGCAAACCTGAAACTAAACTATCGCACAACTCTTTAGTCTCGCTTTGATTTCTATGAGCTTATATGGAGGTGCGCACACTACCCGATTGTTAGTTGTGCAACTAAATTGTTGAATTGATTGCGAAACAACCAACAATCGATAATCGCACGACTATTGTGCGATAGTTTAGTCAAAAGTGTACGCCGGCTATTAATAAGGCTCGTGTCAAGATTACGTTCATGTAAATCATTTTCTATACAGGAAAACCAATTTATTTAACCAAATGGGACACCGTTGCGAAATTGTGCACGACCTCCCGCTTTAGGAGCGATCTAAAAATGTCCAGCGTTTGACCATTGCAACATGACGGACACCGCGTACACCATACGTTCACTTATTAAATAAATTAGATAACTACTTCTAGGTGTAATTGATGTTTTAGAAGCCTAGTTCCAGCTCTAGAGTTGTACAGTCTTAAAGTAATTCAAATTGATAATTTAATATTTTAGGAGAAATAAAACCTTATTGATTGTTTATAGCTATTGACACTTTTTAAACGTCTCTCTGACACTTACGATAATCATTTTATTTGTACGATAACTTTTTAAAGTATATTTATGGTGAAGCGGTGTGAGAGCGCGGAGGAGGGGCGCGGCGGCGTGCAGGCGGATGTGATCGTGCTGGGCCGCAGTCTGCCCGGCATCGTCATCGCATACAAGCTCAAGATGAGGTTCGGTGACAGCCTCGACATCGTCGTCATCGACCTGCCCCGCCCGCCCAAGGGCGTCTCCAAGATTGACATGGTCACCTTCTTCGATGACGACGATAATGCTGACGAGAGCGACGCCAATACGACGCAACAGAACCTCGACAGCTACTCCCGCCGCTTCCTTCTCATGTACGCTAAGGAATTTAAAATCTCTATACCTGATGAAGTACTCAACCCACTCGACATGCCGCACACACACAACAAAGTGTTCGAGCACACCAACGGCCTCACCGTGCCCTGCAACAACAACTTCCACGACTTTGAGTACCTCACCGTGTTCGAGAAGTTTGAACTGAACCAGTATCAGCGGATGATAGACGAACATATGATTAATTTGTTTTGCGTTTCTAAAACGCCATCCGCTTCAGAAAGGAAGCAGCTTCTATACTTCGACAGGACTACCATGGAGCGACACATCTGCGGCGCGCTTCTGTTCCCGAACTCGCGGGAAATCATGAGGAGCATAGTACGACTGGTTTGCGGCGTACCCACGCGCTCGGTCTCCGTTCTGTTCTACCTACACCAGTGTTACAGGAACGACGGCTGCCATGACTACATCGACGGCAATAATATGAAGCTGCGAGAGAAACTTCTAGGATACTACAGGAAACTATTATCCCACAAGCTCCAGAAGAGCGTAGCCGATATCACTTTGCGCGCAAACGCCATCAAGAACATCCGCACATACTCACACGAGCAAGTCATTTTGGAGACCTGGGACGAGGACACGTACGTGTGCAGGTTGCTGGCGATGGCGCTGCGGCCCGACGAGCTCGACGACATCGACGTGGAACCGCTGCTTATGTCCCCGCGCCACGCAGACATCGTGCACTTCATGTTACCCGGGGGAGTCAAGAAGTTTAAGATTCGATACGAGACAGACTTTTGGAGGAAAGACGGTTTCAGCGGCGAAATTCTTAGCATCCGAGGACCTATCGTGTGGGCAATAGAGAGGCCGATGACATCCGCCACTGGAAGCAAGAAGCGGCTGGCCTGTCTGGTAGGTTTTCTGAAGGCCGTGAAATCCGAATTAAATAAACACGATTCTAAAGCTGAGGTCATCGAGCAACTGGTGAAGTTGTTCGGAAGCGACGCGGCGCACCCCGTGAACTACAAGGAGAGCGACATCGAGGATCTGTTTGTACCCAGATGTGGGGATTACGTAGCGTTAAAGAAGTGGACAGAGGAGGAGAATGTTAGATTCGTGGAATGGGGTACTCTGGACATGTACAGAGACGGGGACATATCAGGGGCGCTGGAGGCGGGGCACAGCGCGTACCTGCGTGTGTCCAGCCAGCTGCGTCCGCAGGGTGCCACCTACGAGGACGTCAGCGCGATAGACATTCGCACCAACGTGTACGGTAACTTCTTTACCAGACTCTCGTCTCAGGTCAACTATGTAAGTGGCATGTCACTCGTGATGTATACTGCCGCCCTGTACGTGGGCATACGTCTCATAAAGTCTTATATGAATAAAACGTAACAAACAGAAAATGTGTCTAGAATTGTTATTTCTAATATTTGTGTGTGTGATGGCTTGTTCACAAATACAAATGACAATATGATGTAGAACATCTGGCAGGCAAGGAATTGGGATCGTCTAAATTGGACCTCATAAATTCCGTGGTTGTTTTACCTGAGACTATGTAAAGAATAAAGACAGCTTATCAATGATACCCAATGGTACGTAATGTGTAAAAATAGTCTACAATCACTATCTACAATCTAGATCTTTGTATCTCAAAGGTGTTTATTTTTAGCTAAAATATCTTATCTCCTATGATGTTCATCGACAGGAGGATGGAGTTTATCTAAACACGTATTGCTTAGAATTAGATAAACTATTAGTTCTAGAAACTTCAGTTACCAATTTGCATAATTTTGTTTAAAAATTAAACTAAATATCAATTGCATTAAGATAAGATTTTAGGTTATGTCTACTCTACTAGATTCTATTTATTTATTTATTTATTTATTTATTTAAGTACAACCACAACATATATATTTTACACTTATAATTAGTTAGTTTACAGTATCGTTTCTTATATATATGTAAATACTGGCGTACATAACATTTGCTAGTATTTATTTAATTAATAGTATTAGGTTTACATTACATTCAATTTACGGAACTTAAAGTAGTATAGAATCTATAATCAACATAAGTTTAGTTTAGGTAAATTTAGGAATTAAGCTTATCATAAACAATTTTGACATTTTTCTTGAAAGAGTTAAAGTTCATACCAAATAGATCTATTTTATTTGTGGTGTCGTATTCAATTAATCTATTGAAATCGCAACAGATTCGTGTTAGAGGCGAATGCTGTCCGAGGTTTGTCCTGCACCTCGGAATGTAAAACAGTCTCTTATTATTGCGTGAGTTTGGTCTCGGCACAGAAAAGAACACACTCTCGAGTAGCTGTTGACAATGAAGTGTACCATTGAGTAGCTTGTGAAGAAAACACGCATCTAATACTTGTCTCCTTGTTTTAAGGGAAATCATATTGAAATATTTAAGCCTATGAGTATATGGACATCGATGTGAAAAACCCTTTGCATGAAATGCTAAATGACGTGTAAAGCTTCGTTGGATACTCTCAACTCGTTGCGACTGCACCGCGTACACCGGATTCCAAGCAACGCTCGCGTATTCGAGTTGGCTTCGCACAAAAGCGTTATAAAGCACCTGTTTTGTACGCAATCGTTTAAAGTCATGGGTGTTCCGTCTTAGAAACCCTAGAGACTTTGCAGCCTTGGCAACTATGTTATTAATATGCGCCGTAAATTTTAATTTAGTATCTATGATTACACCAAGGTCTCGTACTTCATCTAACTCAGATATTGATGCGCCGCCTAACTCGTACTTTGTGACAAGCGGTTTTTTCTTTCTTGTGAACTTTATGTGATAACACTTCTTTATATTGAGAGTCATAGAGTTTTTTAAATTAATTCTAAATTAATTGTGTATTAATTTTTATATTTAAGAATTCCATAAGTTAACGTCAAAACGATTATGGTGTCTCAAACGTATATGATAAGCATTTTCCTATTATCTTATTGATTCAGATAGCGTCACTTGTCATCTGTTCGTGTTATAAGGGCCCCATACTATGTAGTTTGACCTTCAGCGGTGACGGCTGGTCAGTCTCAAGGTCGAGTGTCTCTCCACGGCAACTGGGTCAAGTTCCCATGGTTACAAAACAACGAGGAAACTATTGAAGTACATCGAAGTATTAATTCATTCCAACAACGTAATGCACAAGATTGTCGAGAGGACTGCTTTGCCTTAATTAACGTGATCAAAATATAATTTATTTTGTTTACCTATTAGTTTTATTTACAAGTTTCAGTGATGTATTTACCAGACTACATTTTGTTTTTCATTAAAAACGCCTTCAAAAATAATTTAGCAAATAAACTAATAAGAAATCTTACGAAGGAATAATTGTAGGAGACGGTTAAAAGTTAACGTTAACCTAAAATAAATTATATTTTTTGGGTAAATATTCATAAACCTATTCCACGAAGCCCATGAGTTTATTTTAAAGGCTTGATAGCAATACATGCTGTATATCGCTACTAAAATGTGGTAATCACGTAGCGGCTTTAACTAAATCATTCATGAAATTATACACTATTACTCTTTATCTATGGATTTAATTAATAATGCGATACATTTGAGATGCAATAAACTGGTATACCTAAATTCGGTTACATTGGTTGAGTAAATTGGTGTTTCTTTGTAAATCAATCATTCGTTTTAAGGAAGAAGCGAGTGGTCCTTAATAAAAACCACCAACATCACCGCACTGCGCCCATTGGACTGTAATAAATAGAAAACAATTAGTTTCCTCTTCCTAGTGGTTGTCATTACATAAATAAACGACGAATTGCGATGTTTTTGCCCGGAAGTGTGTCCGCTTTGCGAAGGTTTTACCGCAATTTTCTTACTGAATTTTTTAGTTTTCGGTTTAAACTCGTCTACATTATTTAATTCTAATCCATCTTTTTAAAATCACTATAAAAATGCACAACGAAAATAAGATTAAAAGTTGCTTGCATCGATGTTAAGATGAAAGATGTTCAACTGACCTTTGGAATGTTTATGGAGTCTTTTGCGTTTTTTTAACATCAATTTATGACGTCACATATGATATAACGTATTGTACAACTAGATCAGTCACAGTCGCATGGGATATGGTCACGCGGTGCGGCAACCAAGTACAAACTGTACCAAAATTAGTGGGTCACTACTAATGCGCGTGCAATACTATACAACAACGCATATTAATTGACCCACACGGTACGTTATCTAACTCACTTTCGATTGGTTATGCTGACTTATTAATAAGTTTAATCAAATAATACGTAGACTGCTTTTTTATACAACAAAGATCTTTGAAAAACAAAATTGAATATAAAAAATGTCTTTATTGATAAACCAGAAAATTAGTTAGTCTTCATTATTTAATCAACTGTTACAAGTAGGTACATAAACGGTTACTTCATGTGGCAACTCCGCTCACAACAATGAGGACAAATGTATTGTGCACGTAATTTCAGCGAAACCAGTGATACATAATTGTATTGAAATCCGTATGAAACGTTTAGAGGAAGCTATAACCGTTGCTGCTTTGACGAACTGTTCATAATAAGGCTAATTTTACACGGGACGCTGTAGTTTGAATTCACGTTGTGTAAGCACGTGTTTATTGTGTTCAGCCTATTACCGTATTCGCGGGGTACGTTCCGAAATTGCGGATAGGGAAAGAGCTACCAAATGTTTTGGCGCGAATACTAACTTCCCTACTTTTTTTTGCTCGTGAATGGCATGAGTAACGGGATCTTGATTGGTTAAATATTTTTTAATAAATTACTTAATAAAATATTTGTACAAAAACATCCAGTGTCGATTTAAACTCTACCATCGGCCTAGGCGAGATTTTTATCCCGCCGTCTTTTATTTAATGACTAGGAAGGCCATAACAAACATTATTAAAACAAAGAAACTGTAATACAACGAAAAACAACTCAACTATACAACTTCACATAGAAGTGTAAAAAAAACATTTTTTGTTAATTTTGATACACATCTGACAAATTATCAACGCCGATTTCCCGAGGACAGTTCGCAAACATGTGACGCATGTCTATTGACACGGCAGTACGGCAACACAATACCCTTATTTTGTCTAAATGCGTGACAACCAAATAGTCGCGGCTTATGATAAATTACAGAATATTTCAGTTACTATTAAATAAATCCGTTGGAATCCCTGTTGCATAAATCATTAATACCGGTTTTGCGTTACATATTCTACTAAATTTTATAAAATACTAGCTGTTGCTCGCGACTTCGTCCGCGTGAAATTGAAAAATAATGAAAAAATGGAGCCTATGTTATTCACAGATAACGTAGCTTTTTAATGGTGAAAGAATTTTTGAAATCGGCCCAATAGTTTTTGAGTTATTCAATACATACAAAAATCCAAAATTACAAATCTTTCTGCTTTATAATATTCGTATAGATGTAGATAATACAGAAACCCATCCCTTTCGTTGACTCTTTTTAGTTATTATTTTCAATCAAAACTGTCGCCATATTGCGGAAAAATATGGAACTAATTTCTTTGCGTACATAAGAACGTCATGTATACTCGTATAATAATGACGATCACAGCGCCCTCAGGATTTTTATATTCCTGCTATAATAATATGATCAATAATTAGCATACGCTAACTTGGTAGATGCCTGTTCTCCCTTTTATATGTGACCTAAGCAATCTTTATCATAATTATTATTTCCAAAATAATATTTCACGTACGACCCTGTCACATACGAATAACAGTTTTGTTATTCGTGTGCATTTATAGAGAAAGACACGCGATCGCACATTGTTTTGTAACCATACCGCGAAACGGTAACGTTGTGTAAACTTCATCATTAAACTTCAACAATATGTAATACGTATTTCACACAACATATATTTTTATTAAAAATCTATGTTTGGAGATTATGCAACTAACGAAAGATGTGCAAATTGTACCAAATTCGACCTACATTTATAATACTACTAGATTTCGCCCGCGACTCCGTCCGCGTGGAATTAAAATAAACAAAAGTGAGTAGCCTATGTGTTCTTCCAAACTATCCTCTACATATATACCAAATTTCATCGAAATCAATTCAGCCGTTTAGGCTACAAATTCTAACAAACATTCATCCATCCATCTAAACTTTGACATTTATAATTTTAGTATGATATACACTCCGAGACTAAGTTTGTTTACTTGTGTCGTCAAGATATCTTATTACCGCGCCTCACTTATTAACTGTTTAACTTTAATGCGAACATTATTCCTCGACTAAACATGGTTTTGTGCGAAGGAACAATTAGGCCATGGGACGTTGAACTAAAATTGGAATTTGTCTTCGGATGACACGTTAAGAGAAAATATGAGTTATCTCTATTCATATATTTTACATTATTATTAGTTGTGCATAAAAGGTTTTCATGATAGCCCTTTCTACTAACAACGACCTCGTTCCACGCTCATCTGCGCAGAACTTACTCTTTGATCTTTGAGTCACGCAATGTCATCGGCAAAGCTTCTGCGTACAAGTAAAACACTCATAGTTGTTAGAGTTGTATTAAACAGTATATTTTTGCTATGGGTAATTATGTTATGATAATTATCGGCAATTGAAGCTGACGGTTAAGAGCATGTTAACCCAACTTGTTTGAATGTAACCTTGTTTGTGCATGTAATGACAGGATAGCAGCCAGTCGCGGAGCGTGTGATGTGTAAATACGAGATAACGCTGTTGGCTGAATGATTGATTCATAAGCAATACTACATCGTAGCGTAGAATTTCCTTGTAATGCACCTTTATTATGTTGTAACATCATAGAACTCTCTGGATCCTTCCGAAACATTGATAACAATTGAATATAGTAACATGATGAAATATTTGAAACTAGTGAATGGTGTTTAGGTGAAGTTTTAAATATGATGAAACTATTTACAAGAAATTGTTCTAATGAGGTTTTAATAAATATAGTCCAGATTAAAAAATAATGTTTGTTCATCAATTAATTGTCAATGAAGCATAAGAACCATCGACGAAAATCGCTCAGATATACTGCTTTTATGTAAGTTAACTAACCGATAAGTAAAAATTCTCGCCTTTAAAATATTAACAATGTATTTATAATTATTCACAGCAATGTTTCACATAACATTTATCAAATGATCATTATTTATTGCCAAGCGTCAAAAATCCGATCACGTGTGATTGGTTGGCGCGACTTCGGCACACCGCACGGAAAATTAAGTAATGCCATAGATAATACAATACTATATTGGTAATGCTAATGCCTTGAGATCGGGCCCTTGCCGTCTACTTAACATTTACTAAGAATAAAACATTCACATCTAAATGACAAAGCACAAACAATACTCAAATCCAGATCTCGCAGTATACGAACTATGGCTAAGTGGATTATGATTATCTAAATATGAAATTAATTGCACAGATTACGCAAAATGTAAAAGTTGTAATCGTTTTTTTTAATAATAAATAGCACAGAACGTCACTAGTCGCTCTAGTGTTGTACAAATAAATAATGCATATCTAATTTATAAAACAACATGTGTTATTCGCATAATAGCGTAGACCATGACGATTTAATAACTTTATTGTATTCTAAAATTATATGATTTATTATAGAGACTGATTTAAATCGGTGTAGACGATTTTTAGGTTAGCTGTAATTAATACAGACTAAATATTGTGTCATCTATGTTATATAATCTGTAGGATTATTCAATTCAGTTGTCAATGAGTGTTTTTATAGTGGGTAGATAGAAAATATCTGACAAGCCCTAGTATATCAAATGCGAGAAATTAATGTTTATTAAAAAGCAAAGCGCGTACAGTAAAGGTTGAGAGTATAGCCTCGAAAACTACGTCGTCGTTGCATTTAAATTATCAACATCTTCATTATTCAATCGAATTTCTAGTTCAAGTATAATTAATAACTTGAACTTATAGGTAAGTCATTAATTTATTTATCTAACGATGTTTTTATAAATGTAACTTTTTGTCGCACTGAAGATTTGTGCCGCTTAATTAGATTATAAATATTTAAGAAATAAATGGAGAATCCTATTCATACTTCCTATTTTTTTTGGATTGCCACCTTTATTTCCTTAGTTTTTAATATTCCCCGTATTGAATTGACCAGCTATTGTTTTGTATTATTGACCGCTCGCAATGTATTCAATTCATATTACAATAGAATCGATTTCGCCGTCACTCTTGTTTGCGTTCCGAGTTTTCCGACATTGAAATAAGCAGACCAATTTTTTAACCAAACAAACGTCACAGAGAGCTATGCGCCTAAATTAAATATAGAAAAAAACTTAATAAATATAAGGAGGTGTCGGTGTTGTTGTTAATTCGGCCGAGTAGCCTTGTTTTATTCGTTGTCGGGCGCTGGCAAAACGTTCGGTTTCTGCTCGCAATCGTCAGTTGCTCGGCGAAGTTAAGATTGACATTACGTTGACGTTCGCGTACATGCGCTGTGTTTGTTTATTTCGAGATGTCATCTAAAATAATGAACGATAATTTTCAAAACGACACTAAATTGAACGGTTTGAGTGGCACATTCGGTGATAAAACATTAGTTCCATTGAACGCTAGGTATAGGTCTAAAAGTTTGTCTAGTGATAAGTTGAACCAAACAAATGCAGATCGAGCTGCGATCTTGGAAGATGTGGAGGCACAGTACGTGACGGATAAATCAGAAACTCCCAGCTGTCTAATCAAGAACAAAATTATGAATCAAGGTTCACAGACGATAAACAAGTAAGTTTAGCCATTTAATATTTTTTACCAGTATTTTTAAATATACAAAACAATCATCCAATTGTCGTTGCTTGGCCAAAAAAAGGCCATTTTTTTCTCTAAATTAATTTAATAAAACAAAATTGTTATTTGGCCATGTCATGTCACTTTAATATTCAATGTCAAATATAATTCTTTTTTTAAATGCTGGTTGAACTCAGATAAAGAATATTCTAGAAAAAAGAAAACTTCAGAATTATCCAATAAGAATTGCAGCATGCTTACAATATTTGTGTTTGGATTTTTTACAATAAATTTAACAAAAACATGGATAAAAGTATTAGTAGTATAAAAGAAATTAGTTGTAATTTAATTATTGAAAGTGGACTGTTAATTATTTTTTAAAAACAATGATTATATTTAGTCAAGTGGTATTATGTTTAAAGATTAAATGAAAACATGAAAACTTGTAAGAATAATATTTTCAAAGGTGTTTTCAATTATTATGTCGGTTCCATTATGTTTTTGATTTATCACTTTTCTTTTAATTGTAAACAGGTATTAATGAAATTTAATAACAACTGTCTTAGTTTTATTTGCTTTATGTATATTATTAAATTAAATCAGCATGAAGCATTTAGGGAAGTGAGTAAAATATTTTTGGGTAAAACAATTTAATTTTTGTTTAATTACTATTATCAAATAATCCTTTTAAAAAAAGGCTTTCCATTTTTTTATTATTATTGTCAAAGTAAAAAGTAAACACATCCTAGTTAGTGAAAAAGGATGTTAACTAACTTTTAAATTTTTAGTTTAATTTCTTAATGTACAGGAGTCCAAGAAAGTGACAGCTTTAATTTTTCTTCACAATACTTTTCA
Source organism: Papilio memnon (assembly GCA_003118335.3). Taxonomy (NCBI): domain Eukaryota; kingdom Metazoa; phylum Arthropoda; class Insecta; order Lepidoptera; family Papilionidae; genus Papilio; species Papilio memnon. The sequence continues at coordinate 1,010,782 of LD689013.1, forward strand.
AATCACAGTTTCTATGTTGCGCAATTCGTAAAATTCGTGGTATACGATTTATACAATTAAAAAAAATCCAAATTGTCGCAATTTTGTGTTTTGCCCACTTTTTGCTAAAATGGCGGTCATATTTATTTTTATTCTAAAATCTAGATATGTTTTAATTTTTTTTTATTCGGTATATGTCTCCAATTATTTCTTCATTGACCTAGCAACACACCATTAACCACATTCTGTTATCGCGAACCCACAATGCATACTTTTTGTTTAGTTATGATTTATCATTGACAAAAAACATATTTAAACAACATTTTAATATTCTAAATAATATGTTTTTTTATAAAACATTTTTTTAATCCTCTACGTAGTCTATGTTAGTAAACATTTTCTGACTTGTCAGTGGCTAAATACACTTAAGTGTGAAAGCCAAGAAGAAAAGAAAAAAATATATATTTTCTGTCAAAACGTCATTGTGAAAAAGGAGATGTAAATTAGCATTTATGTGCGGTACATTCGTATCAGAAACGGTGGCAAAAATCTTTGTTTACATATCATATAATTTTTTATCTTTTTTACGCGATATTAAAAAGCGTGGCGTTCTTACGCAGTAGTATTTTATTGTATTATCTGTGGCAATATGCTGTAGAAGGCGAGATACCTTTTTAATAATAAAATTGGACAATAAATAAAATTACTATGTACAAGGAGTTTTTAAAGCTAGAAACTTTAAAAATAATAATTAAAAACTATATTTTATTCTCGTAACATAGCTCTTTCGCCATATCTGTATGTATTAACTAATCTAATATGATGTAGCAAGAACCATCTATATTCATTTTGTTTATTCAACGTATTTGAATGTGTTAAATGAATATTTTTGGTCATAAGAATTAGGTAAATACGCACGGCTACCAAATAAAATTACTTAACTTTGAAAAGGTTACTGTGTTGACTGTACATATTCCATTCGGTTAAAAAAAAAACGTAATTAAACGCTATATAATTGAGTAACATAGGCTATCATTTTCAATGTTTAAAAATTAAATCTCTACTCGTGTGAAACCGGGATAGACCGCTAGTATGACATAACAATACTAATGAATGGACTCAGTCCAATCTGGCTAGTACCTACCGTTGGTCAAATATTTGTCTTATATTAGATAAGTGAGTACTCGCCAACATCCTGCTTACTTCTGTTTGCTCACCTTATCTCTGCCATTGGATACGACACGTTTAGTGTCACTAACGGTCAACTATCCTGCTCATTTTAATAGGGTGAGATGAAATAGACGGTTATTTGTGTTCCATATTTGAAATACGTTGCATTAGGATGTAGTTTAAAAGCGTTGGCACACCTGAAACTAAACTGTCGCACAACTGTTTAGTCTTGCTTTGATTCCTATGAGCTTATATGGAGGTGCGCACACTAGTCGATTTTAGTTGTGCAACTAAACAGTTGAATTGGCAGCGAAACAATCGACAGTCGCGACAAAAAACGGACCACTTTTTCGTCCATAATATAAATCAGCGGCAATTAGAGAGTTAAAACTGGTATTTTTTGGGGTAATTCGATTCACTCTTGTCCAGTACAGTTGGACAGTAGCTTTAAATAACTGGACTGGACAGCTTGTGTCTTATGATGATCAGTAGAAAAGTAAAAGTTCTTTCAATTCTTCGCTAGATGGCATAGTTACAATACCTATGTTTATAAAGTCAATAAAAGGTTATATACAGTTGTGTTCTGCTTCGATATCACTAAGCATATATGTTGTATGCAGTACAACAAAGGTCATAGCTACAATGAGAGTTGCATTACAATTATCATTAGATGGAAGCATGACAACCGTTAGTTACCTACGGTACCGGTACTGAATCAATTCGAAGAAGAATATTATTTGTTCCTTAGAAGTACCAATTTGATGTCGTAAGTTTTACAGACGATGAGTATTGAACTGTTTATCGTTTTGTATTTTTAAGGCAGGTTTACAAATTACAGTTACAATTCGAAGTATTTAAAGTCAGTTGTACATCACGGTGGATTGTTATATATATATTTTTAAATCATCTTAATTCATAAATACTTAGCCTATATATGTAAAAAGCCAGTACTTACGCGTCTTTTCATCGTCAACCACATGGCAAATATGCAATATTGTTTTATTCAATCTTCTTACATTAAATTCAACGAGCACAATATGTTCAATTAATTCTGAAATAGATAATTGTGATACGTCTATTTAATGTACGCGATGTGCGACTTTATATCATGCATAGAATCAACGCGGGTTCTATTACTGTGTCGTTCGAGATAATTAAATGAAAAAAATGAGATTTTAATTACGTTATTGAACCAGATTTTAAACGATGGCATGAATTGTTTCATCATCATCATCATCACCAGCTCACTATACGTCCCCACCGAGGGGCTCGGAGCTTACCCTAAAGTTAGGGTGACTTGTTATTATACAAAGTTGTAAATCAAAACAACTTTATTTTAACTTATTTAGATGTTTACAATATTACTCTGCAAAACTATATCAATCACACATTGCCCGTTATACGTTTCATTTTCTTCTTCTGTTTTTACTATATCATTTTAAAAACAATCCACGCAAAAGTCTTGGTGGCCAGTATGTAACCTCTTTGACTGTGTTCATACTTCTTGTCAGCCAAAGAGGTTGTATTTTGCACTGAACAGAATTACATGTAATAAAGTGCGAATGTTGTGAAATGTTTTATTGTGTGCATTCATTTTTGTAATATCTTGCCATATTTTATCGATTACTTAAAAAGTAATAACAATTATTATTATTTATTTTGTATATCTTCAAGCCAGACACAAAACAATAAAATCGATTATTTAGGCAACGTCGGCACGGTAAAATTAAAAAACAAAGCTCGAGACCGGTTTAATAGGAACCAGGAATTCGCAACCAATGTTTTTAGTGCGACATTTTATCGATAACTATTGTAATAGCATCCCACGTTTATCACTTAGTCGGTAGTATTTGCACATCGTGTCCTTATCAACTAATGTGAAGTTAAGGAGCGCCCTGCGATAGTCGCTTCGGAGATAACATTAAATTCGATGGGTTCGATTTAGTGCGTCCTCAGACTTGACTTGTACCGCTTCCTGCTTCGAGGATTGACTGACTAGCACTAGTCAAATTATCGTCACACTTTGACATGTCTAGTATTAATTAATGCTGTTTATTTCTCAGACAATTCGGTGTGCAGTGTGTTTAGAATATTGACCTGGAATTAGTCAAAAGATTATTGGACATTTAAAAATAATTTCTTGGGATAGTGTTTTATTAGTGATTATTAGGGTGTGTGGCTACTTGGTTTTTTGTTGGTTTTCGGATGTTTTACGGGGAAATGAACGAACAAAATCCATTAGTGCTGTAAGTTTACAAATTATGTGTATTTTATATGTAATTTATATTAAAAACTTTACATGTAAATAAACTAGGTGAGCACAAAATTTCAAAACTTTTGTAGGTTAATGGCATCGATTTATTCTCTCGGCTTTATTATTATTATATGTACAGTAATTTTTAAAGCTCACTACAGACGTTGCCTTAACTGTACATTTCGACTCATCAGTTAAAACTGTCAGTTAGAACTCAGGGCCTTTACCGAGATTAATAGCTCGAAATTGATTATTATAATAATTATAATTAAAATGAATCTTTGTACACAATATTGTAAATCCATCAAATCCTTCTTGTGTCATATCGTCTCAGTGTATGTGGGTGCCATCGCGTCTCCGAGACCCTCATGAGAAAGTAATGATAAAATCAGAAAGCGTAAATGCATTACCAATGTTATATTCAAATACAGACACTACTCGATTTCATTTCTCACTATTATTACAGACTATTAAATTTAGGTTAAACATATTTATCTAAAAGATAAGAAACATTGTATTTTCATATTCAAATCCAACAATATAGGTGTATGTGTATTAATGGATTGAACATATTGTTATCATAAAGCAAATTTCTCAAGCGCCTTATAATCGCCACTCGGAAAAGGTTTAGAAAATGGTTTAGGTTTATGCGACCCTCAAATTCCCCTTAAAGTAAAGGGGAAAATTTACAAGGCCGTCGTAAGACCTGTCATGATGTATGGATCTGAATGTTGGGCAGTAAAAGCGACGGATGAAAGGAGACTACATGTGGCAGAAATGCGGATGTTAAGATGGATGTGTGGAGTGACGCGATTGGATAAGATACGAAATGAGTATATTAGAGGAAGTTTGAGAGTAGCCCCAGTGGTAGAGAAGGTAAGGAGTAAAAGGTTAGCATGGTATGGGCATGTTATGAGGAGGGATGAATCGCATGTAATAAGGAGAATGTTAGGTATGAGTGTGGAAGGGTACACCGGTAGAGGTATACCTAGAAAGAGATGGATGGATTGCGTGAAAGGTGACATGATCAAGAAGGGAGTGATGACTGAGATGACGTATGATAGAGTTATGTGGAGGACAAAAACCTGTTGCGCCGACCCTACGGGAGTAGGATAAGGAGGAAGATGATGATGGAAAAGGTTTAGAAAATAAGCCACCGTCATCTCGCTTAACATATTTATCCCAAAATACTTCTCTACAATTTTTCTTAATCTTATTAAAAGTATAGCTACAGATTATTAATTCCATAATACAATTTCAACAATAAAATAAAACTAGCTGTTGTCCGCGACTTCGTATATAGGTAGTGTGTGTTCATCCATATTATGTTCTATATGCCAAACTTCACCGAGATCTAAGATCATACCTTCATCATACTAATATTATAAATGCGAAAGTTTAGATGGATGGATATTGGTTAGTGTTTGTAACCTAAATGGCTGAACGGATTTCGATGAAATTTTGGTATATATGTAGAGGATAGTCTGGAAGAACATATAGGCCACTAACATTTTTTTAATACCACGCGGACGGAGTCGCGGCCGAAAGCTAGCCTGAAATAAATAAGATTACTTTAAAAGGGCACGGTTGTTAATATTCAATAAAGTATAGCGTGATGTACGATAGCCGAAAAATATCAAATTTTTGACAGTCGCTTACCCAAACCTATGACGAACGCGTCAATGCAATCTGACCTTGGGCAAGGCCATCGATGCATTGAGTGCAATTGTTGCGCCGCCGATGGTTATGAAATTATGCACTGTAATTTCAATGGCAAGCCAAATACATTTTTATCATCGACAATTTAAATGTCGCTACCTTTTAGTGCTTTTTAGGGCAAACAGAGCTCGAGATATGAACTCCGGCAGAAATTGACAGAATACCTTCCTCGAAACATCTTTATGGTTTCTCTCGTAGTTACATTTGTTAATATCAGAAACACTCCGATAAGGTAAACTTATTTTCTTCTTAGCCATACATTTCTTGATTTAAAACCCATTGTAATTCTGTATTCCTATACGTTTTATCATGATTACAATGAAGTTATGAACAGTAAACTTTGTTAATGAAAGATTAAAGATAACTACAATTCGAAAAGATAAACAAACTTGTCGTTATCAACGTCTGTTTAGGAATATATGATTTTTGAACGAAAGGTTTCTATTTTGTTATAAAAAAAGACTTAAAACGTGTAATTTGTGATACATAACTTTTATTACAGCGAAAATGTTCCTAAACCACGGAAAGGCTAAAATTGTATCCCATAGCGATTTCAAAAGTCATAAATTTAAAACCTTATGCTAATATAAGTATGAGTTTAAACTTTTGAAATAAAACTACAAATTTCTGTGTGTGATAATCTCGATGGCAGATAATGTAAAACGTGGTTCAAAAAGCACCACTTACGAGACACACTAATATTGATAACGCACTAGATAATTCACTTGAACTCCCATTAACAATACCAATACATAGTGACAGTGTAGTAAAGAAGCGTAGACCCTATTTAATTTAAATAACGGTAATATATAATTTCTATAGACATGTGTATTAGTCATCCGAACATCAAATACGAAATGTTATCAGAAATTTATTCAATAACAATCACGCATTTATATGAAGCGATTCTATGATCCGATTACTCTATGATCAAATTATAGGCACCGATTTTTACCTATCAGTAGTAGATAAGGCAATAAAAATATTACTATCGTGTTATCAGATAACCGGTGGCGGTTGTTTTTCGACATAAACAGTTGAGTGACCGCGTCGCCGCATCGGTTAGGAAACGACAGGAAATAGGGTTAAACGTGGGTCGATATTAACAGAGAATCCATTCTTATCAGAGATAAATATTCAGTGCCGGATTTAACGCTACCAATGCCCTGGCCGCGAGTTCTTCGGCGATTATTTATGCCTTGGGGATATATGAGATTATGTAATTTGAAGGCCTATGTCAGATCGTTCTGTTTACTGTCCTCGGTCTAAAGCTGATATTGTGAGTTTTGCTTAGGGAAAAAAAAATATCTGGAGTGATTTTTTTTTTCAAAATGTTTTTTTCTTACCTATTGGGGCGATTATAAATATATTGTTCGTTCACTTTTTGTCTAATAAAACTTTCAGGTCTAAGATTTACACGTACTCTGTCAATTTTTTATTGAACCAAGGTCTAACAATATCGTGAGAAAATGTTTTTGTACGCACTATTATCACATTTATATCGCTGAATTGCGGTTGAGTTTGATTCAATAGAAACTTCAATGTCACGACGATGGGGACATAAACCAGAAAGTGTTAAGAATAAATGGCTACAAAGTAAGAGGAAGACCGATGAAAGTATGGATGGATTGTGTGAAAGAGGATTTGCTTAAGAAGGGAGTGGATTTAGATATGACGGCTGATAGAAATGTATGGAAGAGCAGCACATACTGTGCCGACCCTCCGTGAGGGATAAGGGCAAGTTGATGATGATGATGAGAAACATCAATGTCACGGTGTTTCCATTTAAATATATTAAGAAAGGCAAGGAATAGTAAATATAATTGATGATAATTATACTATTATAGAATGCATTAAATTAATATAATTGCTAATCAAGTTATTACAACATACACTGATAAGTAGTATTATGACATTATTATGTTTTTTCGTACTTGTATAATTTTACCGACAAGCAATATATTCTTGTCATACATTTTTTCATTTGTAGAATACTATTTTTGGTGGGTTGGTACACTATTACATTAATAGGTTGGTAAGATTAATTGTAAAAATGACTTAGCAAATTCGAATGCCTGATAAATGACCAATATACGGCCTTTGTAGTACCGTAATGATAAATTATGTACATATGAAAATTCGAAAAATTTAAAAATTACATTGGTACATGGCGGCGGGATTCGAACCCAAGACCTGTAGATTACAAGTCAAGTGCTTAAACCACTGAGCCACCGACGCTCTCATGATGTTACAAATACACTATCGTTATTGTCACAATGTTCATGATAGACCCTCTGATGCGAAGTTGGCAATACGCAGCAAGTCCTTTCTCTGTCACACTTATGACTAACGTATACATACATCTCGCTCTAATAACAAAAAATGAGATGTCAGGAGCTGATAAGAATATGTGCTGTACCTTTAGAAATGATAAAATACTATGCAACAATTGTACTATAGTTTAATTGTAACCAATCGGTTAACATGCACAAGGTCCTGAGATCTTGATTAGATAAGATAGTATGTAGTGATCGGCGTTGAGACTAATTATTTATTATTCCATACATTGTTAGAGTACACTGCATAAAAAAATATGGTTCTTTACTGTGGCAGTGTGTAAACTTTGCATTTTTTAAACTTCATATCAATTTATTGATATTTAGGCTTATAAATTACTAGCTATTGCTCGCGACTTAGCCCGCGTGAAATTAAAAAATAGCCTATGTTACTCACAGATAAATTACCTTTCTAACAGTGTAAGAATTTTTAAAATCGGCCCAGTAGTTTTTGAGTTATTTCAATACATACAAAAATATAAATCTTTCCTCTTTATAATATTAGTATAGATGCAAGCTGTTAGACTGCATGTTTAGCAATTGAGAAACTAAGGTGAAAAGTATAAGTTTAATTTCTTAATATTTCTCTACATTCATTGTATATAATTTACCTAACAAAATTAGCTACGCTCAGACAAAACAATGCAATCTCGTAACACATAAGAGCCACTTAAACGGCTTTTGATACTTTTGAGAGACGAATTCAAAGTGTACAATCATTGTACAGCCGTCATTTGCTCAGAACTGTCATTGCTCCCGTTGTTAGTTATTTGACAAACCCGGCTAATGCAGTGAGTACAACATAATACACAACTAAAATTTTCCTCGAACCTCGCGAATAAGGTTATTCCAGACAGTAGTCTACATCTGTGCCTAATTTCACCTAAATCCAAAACAGTGGAAGAACCCTACTATATAATGGTCACTTAATTATTGTCTCGGTACAGATTTTAATGAATATTTAAGCTAAGCGTCTCTTAAACTTCTTTTAGTGTAGAAGTAATCCAAGTGCTTAGTTGTCGTTTTATTTCTTGATGGGTTAATGACCTTAGAATAGATTATGTTTTTAATATATGCTAATTATATGCTCAATCTTTGGATGACCGGATTGCAGTGAACATTGCTCATTGTGTTTTATAACGGAACCTTTGTTTGCAATTTCAATGCTACTAGAAAAAACGTGCCAAATACATTTACGAAGTCTAGGTTTTATATTTTTCTTATGCATCTTCTTAATATATGGTTATTTTAGTTCTTTCAACACAGCTAACACAATAATAATAATAATTCCGACTACTGTCTATAAGTTCGTATTTTTATTCGTCTACTGTTCAAACACATTATCTTATCAAATTCAATTTGTAATGTTATTGTACTGCCTCGTGTTGCTGTAAACACGGTAATTTAGTTAGATAGTCCAGTCGGCCTACGTACCACCGACATCAATTCGATTAGGGCTAACACTATTTAGTATCTTGATGTGAATAAAATTGGAGGTAACCCTACTTTCTTTCTGCAACATTTCTTAGCACACAAATTAGAACTAGCAATAAATCTACTAAACCTTGCATATTCGTAAATGTTTAAGTTCAGCTGAAGTTTAATATGATAAACAAAGCCTGTGTGTGACAGCCCTACAAATCCATAAAATCATGAATTCAGATACACAATACCGTCTACCTGGAATAACAAACGTCGCCTTTATGCTTTGAATTATTCCGTTCTTACAAATACAAACATAATGCTTTCAACCCATACTTGATTATACAAAATATTAAAGAAAACGACTTCAGAATCTTCGAAAAAGACTAATAACTTTAACGATTAAAATCTCTTATGTCCATAGAATAGGATAATAGTGTAATAATATTTTTGCAGCTTCAAAGATGGCAAGGCGTCGTACGGCACTGGCACGGGTACGCCAGCGCGAGGCCGCCGCGTCATCTACTGCGTGCATGGCAACCCTAGCACCGGCTGCTGTGCAGTCATCGAGCGCACAGAGACAGACCCTGATGGCTCAGACCACCGCAACGGCAGCATCACTGATGCCGATAGTCAGTATTCATTGTATTACCGGCTTCACTAAACACGCCAAATGTTTTTTGAAACTCCACTTGTACAAGAAACCCACGAAATAGTTGCCTAATGTCTACTCAGTATTGAAATTATTCATCCACATTTGTCCCTACTGAGGGTTGGTACGGTATGCTGCTCTTCCATATGTACATTTCATCCAGCCGTCATATCTGAATCCACTCATTTAAGCACATCTCCTTTCACACAATCCATTCTTACTTCGGTCTTCCTCTACCTTCGTAGCTACTCACATTCAATCTTCAACCAATCCGGTACGCACCTTGATATCTTTATGTCGTATTGAAACATAAATTCCGTTGAAGTCGTAAGTTATTCCCGTCGTAACAATGGAGAATGTCAGGGCTTTGCAAATGTTAACACATCTGCCATACCTTTCACAAACCATCGGTATTTCTGATTATTAAACAGTAAGAAAGACTTTTTTTTTCCAGGACATTGCCATAGATCTCGAAACGAAGACATAGATAAGCGTGCACGGAGAAAACTCATCATTGCGAGTATACTGTGCGTTATATTTATGATAGGAGAAATTGTCGGTAAGTACGACATTGCAAACATCAATATTTAAATTGCAAAATCTGACCGTGTTCAAACTGAATAAAAGATACAGGATATTCGCTACGCCTTGTCTGAGATTTAACCTTCATGAATAACGGTTGCGTCTTGTCTTATTGTTTACGAGCTGTTCCTGTGCGGCTTCATCCGCATTACATTAAAAACTTTTATTTTATTTACAAAATTTAAATGCAATGACAAAGGCCTTTGCTATTATCTGAGAATTCGGTTAACCATGGCAACCTTGATTCTTTGCTGATATTGGCTTGTTTGTGAAGTATTTTCGCAGATTTTTTATTCCAATTTATAAACCCCCTAAGCTTAACAACATGAAAAAATGTAACCTGAAGCGTGTGAGTAGGATTATAAAAAATGTAATTATTCAAAAATATGTGATTGCTTACATTCTATATAACAAAGAATTCATATACCAACGTGAGAGCTAATTCTAACTGATTTAAATGCTACAGAATTTATCAAATACAATTGTGTATCACACCAATGCCTTCGGTAACGCCTGACTTTATCGATTATTGTTACTCGATTTAAAACAATGTCTTATTCAGGAATCGTAATCGTAAAACGAATTGTTTGGACCGACTCGTGTATTGTTGTAATTGCCGATAAGTTATTGTTACGTCATCCATAACAAAGCCAATCTTTAAAAAGAAAAGAAAGATATACGTTAATGGTATAGAAAGATAAAGAGAACGTGGTGGAGATAATGTCGAGGAAACGACTGGAAACTCGGTCTGGACGTTACTTGAACCCCACATGGAGTGGTTCTTCAACAGTTTTTACTAATGTATACATAGTAGACGACATACAGGATGATTCTTAACTGACGGATCACAAGCTCTGTCCGCTGACAATCACCTGTATAAACGTAATACCGCACTTGTAGGTGGGTACATATCGAACAGCCTGGCGATAGCGACGGACGCGGCTCACTTGCTCACAGACTTCGCGAGTTTTATGATCTCACTGTTCTCGCTGTGGGTCGCCAGCCGGCCAGCGACAAGAAAGTAAGTCACCATACGAACTGTACTAAAACTTGACTAGATCTCGAGGTAATTTTAAAAATAATTCCATAGTATGGGAAAGTGCAATAAAGCCTTTATACCATAAGGTGGTAAAAGCTAGTGGTCCCCAGAATTCGCCGACGTAGCAAATCAATCGATGCCCATAGATATTTGTGATTGCAGTTTTTTTTTAATTCAATAAGGTGGCAAACGAGCAAGCGGCCACCTAAATCCGCCGAGATGGCGAAGCGACCGCTACCCATAGACATCTGTATATGCAGATGCGTTGCCTACCCTAAATCGACGGAGGAGGGGCGCACATAAAGAGGATATTTCCCCTTCCTATGCATCTCTTCTTCCGTTATAACCTATTTCCCTTTAGAATAAAGACTAAAATCAGCTTGGTTGTGGGGTGTAGTGTGACCTATGTTAAGAATTTTGATGTGTGCTCAGGATGTCATTCGGATGGTACCGCGCGGAGGTGATAGGTGCGCTGACGTCGGTGCTGCTGATCTGGGTGGTGACGGCCGTGTTGGTGTACATGGCGGTGCAGCGAGTTATATACAACACCTTCGAGATTGACGCCACCGTTATGCTCATCACCTCCGCAGTCGGCGTCGCAGTTAACCTAATGTATGGACAACACTTCTTTACTTCTCTCTTACTTACTTGGGAGTTATCCTATTATTTAATGTAATGTTTAATGTGAGCGTCGGTGGTTTTGAGCACTTGACTTGTAATCCACAGGTCTTGGATTCGAATCCCGCCATGTAATGTGATTTTTGAATTCCATATGTACATAATTTACTCGACGTTCTTACGGTAAAAGAAAACATCGTTATGCCTGCATATATCAGTGAAGAAATTTAAAGATATTTGTGATGTCAACCTGCAGTGGGCCAGCGTGGTTGATTAAGGACACCACTTAGGGTAGGCTCCGAGCGCTCAGTGGGGACGTATAGTGAGCTGGTGATGATGAATCTAATGTATTGTGTTTGCAGAATGGGTCTGACGCTGCACCAGCACGGACACTCACACGGTGGGCACGGGCATACCCATGGGGGTGCCAACCCCGTACTCAACAACAAGGTAAGCAACATGCAGAAAAAAAAGCTGTTAGTTTCTGAAGATTTTGTTAATTGGCAATATGCAAATTTGCCAAATTTGACAAAACTTTTTTTGTATACTTCATTATTATATCTGTAAAGATTTTTTTTAATATAACGTGATTTAGTAGCGACATTTAATCATTATTATTTTTTAAAATTCGCTAGCCAAGTTCTACAACGCAGCGCTATTAGTCGAAGCATGTGTCTTATCTATTATGGCGACGCTGTGTTGTCAATACAGTTCATCCACATTAATTTATATATAATTGACGTATAAATTGTTTACAGGAGAGGAACACGGATTCCGACGCGGAGAGCGCGTCTTCGCACGCGGCGGCGGCGGGCGGGCACGGCCACGCCCACACAGAGAACATCAACGTGCGCGCGGCCTTCATACACGTGCTCGGAGACTTCCTGCAGAGCTTCGGAGTGCTGGTCGCCGCACTCGTCATATACTTCAAGGTGACCAATACATCACCTCTAAACATCAGTTTGTTAGAGTTTGTAGTTTAAACTGCTGAATTTTGAAATTTCGCATACCTGTAGAGGATAGTCTGGAAGAACGCATGGGTTACTTACTTTTTTAATTCCAAGTCGCGGGCGATAGCTCGTTTTAAGGACATTAATGTAACTGTAACAACGTAATTAAGCTATTAAGCTATCACGTACCATCTTTCGACTGCATCGTCACTTCCTTCAGGTGCGATCGTGGTCAAGCGCTAGCTTAACAAATAATAAAAAAAAGTAAACACTGGCCACTGCCTCCCGCCAGCATGGCGCGCTATTCTAATACGTCTGAATTACAGTGACAGCTGTCAGATAGGGATGGGATATATCCCAATAATCTAGTGTTGCACCAATCCTCCAGCGCAGTACTGATTTTATTCTTAACACTAGTCAGTAAATAATCGTTCCTGATTGTTAATTCTGTAGCCGGAGTGGAACCTGGTGGACCCGATCTGCACATTCCTGTTCTCCGTGCTGGTGCTCATCACCACCTTCAACATCATCAAGGACACGCTGCTCGTGTTGATGGAGGGCTCCCCGCGAGGAGTTGACTTCCAGGTCTGTTTCAATTTCATAATTATGTTTATGTTTTAAATCTTACTGTTGTCTGTTGAATCCATAAATTATACAAAACTTTTTACTACTTAATTGCGCATAATTATGTAGTGGTAATCTTATAGTATGTGTAAGATGACAAACGAGTAAGGGGAATTCGCCTATATAGCGAAGCTGTCCCTGTCTATAGACATTCTCATTTGCAAGTGCGTTGCCTTCAACAGAAAGCGACGCACAGAAAGAGATTATTTCTTATAATTATGTGTTTGATCCTCCGCCAAACCCACTTACTTCCCATCCATTTTTGTACGAAAAGAGCACATTTGTTAGACGAAATGCGGTATTTCTTCCACTTGAAGCCTGTTTTCTGTGTGGTATCGTGTGCGAAGATATTAAAGGGGGTTGGTCCTGTTATTGTAATTGTATCTAGATGTTTTTTATAATTATGTCTATCAACTAATTATTATAAATATTTTTTCATTTCCATTTATACTTTCCGTGATGGTCAACTTTCATTTGATTAATTATATTAAATGTTTAATTATTATATTACTCTTTTACTTTATATTAGATGTTATGTGTTTTTAAAAAAAATGCATTTGGTGTGTCAGGAGGTGGCCAACACGTTCCTGTCGCTGCCGGGCGTGCTGCGCATACACAACCTGCGCATGTGGGCGCTCTCGCTCGACAAGACGGCGCTGTCCGCGCACCTCGCCATACGTACGTTACACTGAACTCACTCGATATCACCTTTTTTTAATACTTTTTTCTTCGATGATATCTCTTATGCCTGTTTAATACATGGCCAGTACAGTTGCGAAAGTCATAGATTGTATAGACTCATTGGTGCCAGTTAGCTTTCACACTATGCCAGTGGATTTACAGTCCAGTTAATGAGTGCTACTGACCAACTGTACTGGCCTAGTATAAACCTAATATTTAGTCGGTTTTTTTTATAAAGGCTGATATTAATTATTGAATTTATTGTATTACAGGCAGCGGCGTCAGCCCGCAGAAGGTTCTAGAAGAAGCGACGCGGCTGGTGCACGAGAAGTACAACTTCTTCGAGATGACGCTGCAGATCGAGGAGTTCAGCGACGGCATGGAGGACTGCAGCCAGTGCAGGATGCCGCAGGCGTAGCTTCCATACATACAAATATACACCATTTTACAAAGCTTACTAAACTGTTTCCACAGAGTAATAACAGAGGCTACAAATCATAAAATAAAATCCTGCACAGGTTAATTAAAGGTACAGACATTTATGTAGTGTACTGTTGCTCGCGACTTTGCCCGCGTGAAATAAAAAAATATAGCATATGTTACTCAGCGATAACATAGCTTTTTAATGGTAATTTTTGTAATCGATCCCCCTTAGTTTTTGAGTGATTTCAATACATACAAAAATACAAGAATACAAATCTTCTTTATATAAGTATAGATTAACAGATTTACAAGAAACCATAGAGTAGTTAGTTACAGAGGCCTATTTCAAATTCCAGTTACTTAAGACTTTCGTCTGTTTTAATATGGTAAAGAAATCTCTCGACACAGTGTATACACTCAGAGATTTTTATTTAGTACAATTTTTATCATAACGCACAGAGTAGCTTCCACATAGAGGCAATCTTTTATTATTATCTGTGCTATTATTTTTGTGATTTGATATTACTTTCACTATTTGGAGGCTGATAATTTTTAAAAAGTATAAAAACAATTATTCACAGTATTTAATATTAAAGATGTCTGTAGTTATGATTATAATAAAACATTTTAAAAATGAGACCAACAGAAAGTTAGATTATAAGAAAATTTTAACGAATATACTTGAAATTGATGTTTAATTGCTAATTTACATAAAAAATACGGCACAAGGTGCTCTATTTTGTTACACAATTAAATATTTCAATACCTAAAAGTTTTTAACAACTTTACAAACAAACGTGCCTTTATAGAAGTTTTATCTATACATTATGACTTGTAAGTCAATATTTATATCGAGGCTATATAAATAATATGTAGAACACTATAAAGTCGTCATTTTACACACAGTACAATGTATTTATAATAACTGCATTACTATCACAAAATTAATTTTACATTTAATATAGCCACAGAGTAATTAAACAATAGAGATCTTGTTTTAACTGATTATTAAAAAAGACATTTTTTCATGTTAGTTAAGTGAAAAATGAATAAAAACTTTTACTAATTCAGAAAGAAAACAATGCAATTCAAAGTTAAAAATCGTTTCTAAAACTCCTAAAGTAATTTTTGTAATGCTATTTGGTATTTTAAAAAGGTTATCTTAAATGTATACTAAATTATTTAAAAACCGAATTTATAATTAAAAAAAAAAAGTAATTGTAACAATATTTAATGTAAGATATACTATAGTATTTAATGTCATGTAAATCACAATTTTTATTTGACCGGAGTGAACTTAGCTTCATAAAACACGACGATAATAAACGAATTAAAGTTGGCAACAAATAGCAAACAGCTCAAAACAACCGCGGGAGTCGAGAGACATTTTCTATCTCTGTCGCACTTGATATTTTCGTATGCGTTTGTCTCATTCACTCGTGTGCGTTCACAACTTCAGACACAACGTGTAAAACAGTCGCTATGAAAAATGATTTGTGAAAAATAATTTTTAATTATTACTGATTAGATACATTGAAAAATATAACACTTTTATGAGCGACTGTACATTAAAAAAGCTAACTTCACTCCAGTGAAATATGAATTCAACTGAAGGTACCAATGAGTATATTATAATATTAGAAAAGTATTTTCTTTATAATCATTATTAACTGATTTATAAAGATTTCATTTTAAAACAACAAATAATTTATTATAGATTATTGATTAATATTTTATCAATTTACGTGAAATGTTACAAAATGGTTTACTAAAATTAGTTCCTAAACATAAGTTTGTAATATTCAAAAGACATGATTGTACATATGAAATTATTTACAACGTGTCACTATGTTCCGTATAAACATCGATTATTATATTAGATTTAATGATTAAGTTTTATTTAATTAATGGATAATTTTTAGTTGAAAATAATTTAAGGAAAACCTTTTCAATAAAATGAATTTGAAATTTGAACCTATTTCATTTATTTACCCTTTTTCGAATTTAAGGGTTGCACGTTGCAACTTGTACGGCGCATTCATAACACATTGGTGTTTTAATATAAAATACCTCCAATAATTGAAAATAAAATTAAAATTGCCATTTAAAAATAATTAATTTTTAATTCGTACAAAATAAATATACATTAAAAGTATACAATTTACATATTATACAATTAAATAAAGTATATACAATTTTAGTGTTCATTCCCATTTGTCTGGTAAGCAGCGCGTGCGTGTTAGCTTAGCGTAGTACCGCGCTGAGAGGCGGGCAGTGCGCGTGCGCATCGCGCTCGCGTACTCCACGTCGTATAGACCGAAACGTTCTCTGTACAAAAAAAATAAGTCACACTGTAGATGCGTTGCCTACTACTATTCAAAAAGGAAAATTCCTTAATCTATTCAATCTCTCTTCGGTTCCCACGTCCCTTTCTAGAAAAATACTCACGAGTATCCTCTAGTCCATTCGAAGTTATCTATAAGACTCCAGTGCGTGTAGCCGCGCACATCACAGCCGTCGTTCAGCGCCTGGTGCAACGCGCGCAAGTAGCTCGCCACGTACTGAACGCGCCGCACATCGCGCGCCCCCCGCGGGAGAGACACGCCGTTCTCAGTCACCAGCACGGGCGGGTTGTTGTACGACACGCGGATGTAGTTCAATGCTCGACGGAAACCCCAGGGTACCACCTGGAAAGGACTTTGGTTAATGACAGCAGCTGCTAAAGCGAGGAAGTATTCTCTGATCAGAAACAAGTAACATCAACTCAGAATCGAAGAACAGAACGTTAGAATATCTGAAACATGTCGCTAGAGAATAAGTATACGTACCCTAAGCCAAGTGGAATTAGCCCGCGGCCAGTCCGGGTTCTGTGTAATGACGACGCCCATGTCACTGTAGAATGAAGGCTGAGGGTATATCTTGCCGCTGCCCGCCGCCACCAGGCATGTGGTGTAGTGGTTCAGGCCGAGGAAGTCGGAGGAGCCTCTTAGGGAAGTCACCTCTTCCTTTGTAAAAACCGGCAGACGAGAGCGTGGGAAATTCTGGCGCTTCGAGATCTCTTTGATACGTTGCTTCATCACGGGCGGATAGTCACCTTCGGGGGAGAAGATGGGGTGCGCGAACCAGCCGAACTGGAATTAATACATATTTATCTCGCGCTTGAATATTAGTAATTTGAATATTAAAAATCACTTAAGCTTCTGATAAAGTCAAGATTACATCTCTCATATCTTCTACATTATTCTTTAAAATTATTAAAGCAATTCTCACTTGGAATTGTCGCGCTGTCTCAGCCGCTTTCTGGTCATCAGCCGCCGTGCTCGCGGGCTCCATCCACGCGAAGTCGAGCACTATGCCAACAGCACCTGTTTTATTTAATTACAAATTTGATATCCGCTCTCTAACACGAGTGTTTGACCCAATTTTCTCATTTCCTTACCTCCCGTGCGTCTATAGTCGCGTTCGAACATGCGGTAGACATAGGCGTGCGCGCGCAGTACGTTGTGCCCACAGAGGTAGTCTTCGAAGCCACTGCTGTTACCAGCGGGCGCGTCCGTGCCACCGTAGCCCTCCTGACAGAAAGACAGCGGCTCGTTGAACGTAAACCACACCTTCACGCGGTCGCTCAAGTGCTCGAACACAACCTAGAATAATTGAAAGAGTATAGAATAAAACCAATGGTGAATCAAAAATCAATCATTAATGAATGTGGTGTACTACCTTAGCATAATCGTGGAAGTAGTCGGCAATGATGGGATTAGTCCAACCGCCGAGGTCCTGCAGATCCTGCGGCAGATCCCAATGGTATAGTGTCACCATGGGTAT
Organism: Papilio memnon; assembly: GCA_003118335.3. Taxonomy (NCBI): domain Eukaryota; kingdom Metazoa; phylum Arthropoda; class Insecta; order Lepidoptera; family Papilionidae; genus Papilio; species Papilio memnon. The sequence continues at coordinate 1,029,056 of LD689013.1, forward strand.
GATGTTGTTAGCAAGCAGCTGGTCTACTAGCTCGCTGTAGTACCTTATGCCGTCCTCGTTTATGTCACTGGAATAAACAATTTAAAGAATTAAAAGCTGAAAGTCTTTAAGGCCAATGGATTTTACAAAAATCCTACTATTCCAAGATAGGTAACTCATACTTGCTAAGTCCAGTAGGCAGTATCCTCGGCCAGGAGATACTGAAGCGGTAATGGTGCACCCCGAGCTCCACCAACAAGCGGACATCTTCTTTGACCTGATGGTATGAGTCAGCCGCGACGTCGCCCGTCTTATGGTCAAAGATGCGTTCCGGATGGGTGTGCGTGTACCGGTCCCAGATACTCTCGCCTTTACCTGGTTTGTATTAAAAAATATTGTTTCGAAACATCTGCTAGATATTCATAACTTTCTTAAAGCCATAATACCTGAAACGTTCCAAGCGCCCTCTATCTGGTAAGCGGCGGTGGCAACGCCAAACATGAAATGTGGCGGGAAACATACTTCGGAACTGGCACGCGATGGTGTGGCTTCCACTCTTCAAATACATACATTATTTTTATTACACTATAAGGTAACAATCGAGCGAGAAGCTGCCGGGATACGCAGTAACAGCACAGGATCACTGCCCTGCATTTGCATATGCATTGCCTACCCTTAGTCGTCGGAGGAGAGTGCCCACAGAAAGATATTACCCCTTTCTATGCGACCCTACCTGCGCCTAATCCACTTTCCATCATAATTTTTATTTCAAATGCAGAATTTCTTCCTTGACGCCTGTCTCGTGTGTGGTCGTGGCAATTCACCGGACGAGTCCGCCCATTTGTGCAATAGATGTAGAGGTCTCTACTACTGTTAAAAACCCTAGTTGTAGTGGAAAAAGTTGTATTATATTAATATTATTCTGTTCCCAATTTGTACCAGTAATAGGGGAATTTGGTTTTACACTTGTTTACCACTTTGCGAGGAAAAAAACCCATTACCAGACCAATGACATTTAAGTCTACCATTCGAGGACATGAACTCGACCCTAAGATTAAACGTCGCCCTTATTTAATTGCATTATCGTTGCATAATGTTTATTAATTTTATCCAAGTGAGGTCTTATCAAAACAATAATAGGCACAAATAACAAGTGCGAATTCCAATCCAAAAATTCGATTAATCACTAACACCACTATTGACTATGGACAGTTTAATTTCTATTGATCAAAAATAAAATAAACTGAAGCGCAAATCAAAAAAACAAAAACAATCTCTTTCTTTTCGGTAGTCGGTTAAAAGCGCGATTAGATAAAAAGAAGTTTTGTCAAAAAACATGTGCGGTGAATTTAAAAAAACCCTCATTCTGAAGAAAACCAAGCAATGCAGGGTTGTACCAGATTTTTAATGCAAAATGATTTTTTGAACCTGTTGATCACTCACCTGAACCACAGAGCGGTAACCACCACAGCAATAAAAAAAAAATTACTCTTCATAGTTGACACGAGCGCCCGAGCGCGAGCAATCGCCAACTGAGGTCGTGCTTGATAGCCCCTAGGCTCGGGTATATGACATGTCATTATACGTATAAATGCTTTTGTAAATATACATAACATGATTGGACAGATTCTGCTGCTAAGTCCACCCTTAAAGCACTAACTTTGCTACACCACTATACTACCGCGACTTTCAAGCAACGAGCAAGCACGATTCTAAATAAACCTTCGCTCAAGTTACAACTAAACTGCAAGGAGAATAGGAATCCAATGTTGGTGACATACAAGTACTTCATAGATGTCAGATAGTCAGTAAGTCCCTGTTGTCTAGGTGAAATTTCTACGTCACCCCCTTTTTACCATATTTGGGGGGAAGGGGGTTAGCAGTTTTGTAGTAATTCGCCCAACCTAAGCTTATGGTGTGAAGATTTTTATTATAAGAAACTATTGTTTGACTTTATTAGCGTCTTTGAATAGTTACAATTTTATCTGAGTTGATATTAGAACTCAGATCAACGGCCTAATGTCGTTAAAATAATAAAAATTATTAGCATATCTATTCTACGTTATCATATGACTCAATTATGAGTGTCCAATGGCATTGACACTGTGAGAACCTTCCTGCACTGTTATCGAATGCAACTCATGATACAACATGATCAGGAAGCTGAACATTGCTGCAAACATAGAGTTAAAAGTAATAACTTTGATCAAAAAACGAAAACCGACTTCAAGACTTTTCCGACATTTGGTACGCTTTTTTAAACGAAAACTTAAAAACTACTTCATAGCAATTAATTTTGAAAAAAGTGGGATCAAATGCCCGCTACTACGCATCATTCAAAAAAAGAATCAAGTAAATAGAATCATAGATCGTAAAACCTTTAAAACCTTGCAAGTTAATAAATAAATATAAAAAAAAACAGAAAGTGTGTCTACATTATTCTCATACATACGTATTTTTGCTATTCGACGTTAGATGGCGCTAAAATGTAAAATAGGTCTAGAACATTCCAACAACTATTGTATGATGTCACGTTTTCATTCTGGAAATCTCGACGCGAGCGCTTTCTTGAATGTTCTTGTCAGTTCGCGTTTCTAACAAGAGGTGGCGCTGTGCCGACTATATAAAGGCTAATCGCGCGCGGAATGACGTAGTATTGTCAACGTGAATACGTTCTGAGAAAGCTCAGTGAAGCAAAAGCAACAAGTGTTCGAAATGTCGATCATTCCGTTCCTCTTCAACATGGAGAGACCTTTTCATTCGATAGGCAGAGATCTCTTCCAACCATCGTACGACATGGTTCCGCGTCAATTCTTCAATCACCCATTTGCGAGGCCTTTTGGAAATGTGCTGCAAGAATGGGAGAATGTGATGCGACCTATGGAACATTTGTCTGAAGCTGTCAATCGTCTAGCGCTTAACGAAATCGATACAAAAATCAGTTCGGACGATGAGAAATTCCAGGTGAACGTGGACGTGCAACATTTCTCACCAGATGAGATCAATGTGAAGGTTATCGACGGCAACGTCATAGTGGAAGGTAAACATGAAGAGAAGCGAGATCAACATGGTTACGTATCCAGACAGTTTGTGAGGCGTTACGCGCTGCCCAAGGGATGTCTGCCGGATACAGTGCAATCTTCATTATCATCCGACGGTGTGTTGACCGTCATGGCGCCTAAAGTTCTTCCCATGCCATCAATCGGTGAACGGATTGTACCAATAACTCCCACTGGTCCTGTCAAGAAGCAGCTCGGCTCCGAAATCAAATCCATCAACAGTGAAGAGTCTAAGGAATCTTCGAATTAAACGAATTCTGAGGAAAATTATTTTGTGTGTTAGCAATTATTATTTGATCTGTAATATTTTTATTGTAAGACTGATTTATGGAAATCCAAAGGTGATATCCTACCTTGCTCTGGTTGTATTATGGTACATTTTAAGTTTGTAAATAAATTTATTTTGTGAGTTGTATTCGGTATTTTAATTTTGAGAACTATAGAAAATATTAACTTATCTCAGTAAAGGTTAACTTCAAGCATTTCTAAAATGAAGTACTTACAGCAATTTAATGTACTAAAGTAGAATCCAGTGATTAGTCAAAAATAAATTTTAACGAAGCATGTTTATTTTCCCATATGTTGTTTGTTTTAATTTACCTCCAATTTTTTACCAATGCATCTTTTAAGGCCTACCTATTATAAAACTGTCTTGTTTGTGTTTATTAATCTTAGGGCAGACTTCACTAAGATGTTTATAGAAAGTTGATGAAAATTACAATGTATTTTCTAAAATAAAGGCAGCTTTTTAATGATAATGACTACCTTGAGATCGTGGTACTACGATATGATAGGTTCCGCTTTACTATTAAAGGAATATCAAAATAAAAAAGGCGGTATAACTCAATCTTCCAATAATTTATTTAAGCAGTCATTGTTAAACGTAATACCAAACAAAGAAGAAAGAAATTAAATTGAAGTGAACAAAGCAAAACAGCAGTTAGCGCAAATTTACGCATCACAATTACTGGCCGTTTTCAACGGGCGTGTTGAGTACTTCAGGTGCCTCCCCGTCGCCCAGCAGGCCCCAGGTGGACTCGGGCTGGATCTGGGTCCGTACGGGCCCCGTGTGCACCATTGGCACCAGGCGCTCGTCAGGCGCCTGCGTCGGCAGCGGCGCCGTCACCGTGAGCACGCCATCGGACGACAGACGAGACTGCACCGCTTCAGCACTGCAGCCCGCTGGCAGCTCGTACCGTCGCCGAAACTGTCTGCTCACCCAGCCGAGCTCGTCGCGCTTCTCCTCATGCTTGCCTTCCACCACCACGAACCCATCGCAAGTCTTCACCGTGATCTCCTCGGGCGCGAAGTGCAGCACGTCCAGATTTATTTGAAACTTGTTCTTGTCCGCTTTTATGGTAGAAGAAGACTCTAGCAACATTCTCGATAGCTGTTGCCATGACCTGTTGTAGTCCCGGGTCTGGCTAAACACACCAAACACCTCGTCCGGGGCGAGCGCCAACGAGACGTGTTGGTGAGGTCGCCGCGGGTCGTCCAGCTCCAGCAATAGCGGCAGAAGGCTCGACATTGTCCCAGCTATGTCCCTATTCGCAATAAATGACGGCCGGCTTACACCTGTCCAATGCGCCATTGCGCAGACAGCTCGCGCATAAAAAGGATATGGCTGTCTGATAGTATAGTTTCCAGCCAGACATTAAGCAGTTTTAAGTTCATGATTTTTTTTTAACATTAATTTACTAAATCATTTTATTACAAAAAATGTAACGGCAGTTTTTATGACGAATCTTAAATTAAATAAAAACGCTGTTGGAGTTTCAAATGCAATTAAAAATAAAATTAAAAAATATTTAATGCATCTAAACTCTGTCACTTTAAAAAGTGTATGTAACTTCAATACAAGTGTATAATATTAATAAATCAAATTAAACGCATTTTGTAGTAATCTTTTTTCCGATTCATCACTATCACAAACTTGTTTCCCGATCTCATTTTATTTCGTTCACATTTTCAGGTATGTATAGTGTGAACGCACCTTTATATTTCCCGGGCAAGTGTATTGATCGAGGGTTATACGAAGATACATACAAACCTAGTACATGAAGTTGCACTGAGATGCACTGAGGTTAGGGTTGGCAAAATATAATAATTTTATTTAGTAAAAATAATGTAACTTTGGTACTTTCATATTGAATTTTTACTACCGGTCTGTTCTAGCTTTGCAGGGGTGGACTTTTCTTTTTTTTTAATTCTGTAATATCTTTAAGCAAATTTAACGATATTATATTTGGCCTTTGTTACGGATAATGTAACTATCATTCTCATTAATAAATTGAGTTTATTCCTTACCTATAATACAAAAATATTATCAAAACCTACTTAGCGGGGAATTGCTACATTATTTTGCCAGTTATTGCGTTACGAGTATATCAGTCTTTTGTAAATGAAAGACCATTCTAGAGTTGCAAAATAATCTAACATTCATCCAGGACAGGAACAAATTACACTACAAACACTTTTAATTCAAAACTTGTTAATTTAATTTATGTTTTAGTACAATAGGTTTAAGGTGCAATTGACGATATTTAAAATAGATTTTTGTATTAACTAATAGACTAATATCTGTTTCTAGTTTTTTATTGGCGGCATATTAATACTCTGTAAAATTTTATCACGTAAGGAGCAAGGGATAATATATGAAGGGATAATAATATAAAATTGAGATAAAAAATTACAGGGTTGAATACCGAGTGCTGCCATCTAGTGATGACTTAAGACATTTCATTATTTTAAAACATTTATTTTGTTTTCACAAATAAGTACTCAGTCTTTTTTATGTCAGGATTATTTAAAGGAAAAGGAAAAAAAATGTTTAATGTTAAAAATTATTAGTAGAAAGCTGTAATGGTAATAATAAACTTCTAGAATGCTCTTCTAGTGCAACTTATGCCTCCTGGTGACGAGTAGCAGAAATATTAATCAGGTATCACAAACAATTAGCGGCTCATGTCAAAATATGGAAATTGTTAGTTTTCAGTGATTGAATAAGAAATTGAAAGAATATAAAGTTTATCTTTGCTTAATTGTTGTTTCGACGATTTTATTATTAATTATTTAGTATTTTTTTAACAGTACTTAGGTACTGAGCAATATTTTTATCGACTATTTCAAAATGACCAAATTGTTAATAGTAAATTCAATATCAATTAAAAAAACTACTGAATATTATAATATGTACAAAAACATTAACAATTAAACATTTATTTTGCATTGATGTAAGAATGTGCATAAACAAAAAATGTTGGTAACCACTGTACGGGCGTATTCCCTTCGAGTAGTTTCTAGACGTTCTGGAATTGTCTACCTGTCGCGAGATGGCATTTATCGGTATAAATGTTGCTGCCTACACTACTTCGGCATCAGTCGATAACATTGCGATTGCGTAGTACTTGCCAGCGGTACCGGCGAATCAATAATACTCAGATTTTCTGCGACATTACTGCACTTTGACTCTGACTTGTAAAGGTGATAAAAAATCCTGTGAAAATGTCAATGTTTCCTTATTGCATTGAATACGAACGTCCGCGAACTCGTCGTTTGACGGACCAACATTTCGGCTTGGGTCTGACACCTCAGGACTACTTGACAATTATTGCGGTGCCTCAAGCTAGCAGAGACTACTACCGGCCCTGGCGGAACCTTCAAGCTTCAGACTGTGATGAGGGATCCACGATTAAGGAGGAAAACGACAAATTCCAAGTGAACCTGGACGTCCAACACTTTTCTCCTGAAGAGATATCGGTAAAGACTGCAGATGGCTTTTTAATCGTGGAAGCTAAACATGAGGAACGTGAAGATGAGCACGGTTTTATTTCGAGAAGCTTCACCAGGAAGTATCCTCTGCCTGAAGGTATTGAGGCCGAGTTGGTGACGTCCAAACTGTCTTCAGACGGTGTCCTCAGCGTCACAGCGCCATTGAAAGCGCCTCTAAAGAACTCTGATGAGAGAATTGTTCCTATCATCCAAACGGGACCTATCAAGAGGCAAACTGAAGAAGAACGAACTTAAATGTCTATATTTATGAAACATTTTCGGCATTTAATGTATGCTTGTATTTTGTTAAATGCTTTTTGTATGAATGTATGTTGAATCTTTACTTTTAAGAATTAATTAAACTTTACTCTAGTCCCCTTTCTTTGTTGTTTATTATTTTTAAATATTTCGTCATTATAAGACACTAATTTGATTCATAAATTGATTACCTGCTTTTGTTTCTAATTAACGAATTGGGAATGTGAAATAATAATTTGAATAATAAGTTAGTGTTCATTTGAATGCATTTTGGCGACAGGAATAACAGAAACAGGATCCCCTCACTCTTACAAATAGAACTAAGAGCAGATTTTAAAAAAAATATTCCCGTTTAGAAAGCTATATTAGTAAGTAACATAGGCTTTATTTAACATCAATATTTATCCTTCGTATATGGATATGACAGAAAATATATTTATGAGACATACGTTATTTATCACTCAGGCGAAGTTGGGACGTATTACTAGTATAAAAAAATCTCAATAAGTTGTTGCATTTCAAAATACAATGTAGAATTGTTTTGTTTTCATTAAAAATATATATATACATAATTTAATATACCGCCATCTATCGTATGTTTCCTTAATTATTGATAAGTTAATATTTTTTGTTGTATATCCTCTGTCAAACACTAGATGGCGCTGTAATAAATTACAGTAAATCTGTTTCATTTCAATTAAAAAACGGCAAATTACACATCCTACATGTTGAACAGTAATGTCAAGTTAAAAGAAGGGGTGTAAATAAAATTTAAATTACATTGTCTACGACAAAACTTTATTTAAACGTACATTAGGTTATCTAGAACAATAATTTATTTGTCCTAACAACACCTACAATACGCAGTTTATTGTCTCGCTCGTGTGCAGTTTTCACGGCGCCTGCAGTCTTCTCAGTTTCAGTCATTTTCTTTGGTTCATTGTCATGTTTTTGTCGTCGTCCTGCTTTTATGGCACTTTTGTTTATCTTATTTGGGTTATTTACCTTGGTACTCTGTACAGTGCCAGTGAGACCAAGTTTGCTCTTGGCTGCAACTTGTTGCTTCTCTTTAGGTGTTGTATCGAACTGTCCAGAGCTTGAGGTAGATATTTGGTTTGCACTAGTATTACGTTTTTCAATATTACCTTTATTTACACTGCTTGAGGTAGATATATGTTTATCTTTTGGTGCAGATTTTTTATCTTTATTCCCATTCTGCTTGGAAATCGCTTCTAACACACCCTTTACATCGGAATCTTTTTGTATTGCCAGTGCTGGTTCCTCACTCTGCTCCTGCAGTTTAAGCTTGGCAAGATCGTCCGTTATTTTGATGCGTTCGACGACTTTAACCTTCACGGTGACCTTTAAGCTGTTGCCGGGTGGCAACGAATAGGAGCACCAAGAGATCCTTTCCTGTGGCTCAATCCTAGATAAGTAGCGCTGTATCACGGCGCCCTCTGAAGCTGTCTCGGGTACGAAGCGCACGCGACGACCGAGCGGGTACACAGCTGGCCGCCTGCCCACGGCCTCTGTCAATTCATCCACATGGTACTCGAGGTTCTGCAGACGCTCCACCATCAATATCGGCTGCCGCGGGTAAATGTTGATCTCTTTCGTTTCATATGTCACCTTGACCTTGTACGGTTGCTTCTTTTTCTTGGCTTTGACATCCGAGGTATTTGTAGACGCAACCGAAACAACACTGCCAGCTTCTTCGCTTGGTGTAGAAGAGCCGAGGGACGCTGTGGTGCCTTTACTACTGTTACTTGATGTGACGACGGAGCGGGATCCATCCGATGATTTGACCCCGAGATCCCCAGACGATGTTTTGTGCTTAACTTGGTGGGCTAATCTTTGGTGAGTTGCCTGAGGTTCGGTTGCAGCAGTCATTGGCTGCGGGGCTGTAATAGGCTGGGGTGCCTTCCCAGTATGTGGGGTAGTCGCAGGGCGGGCTACAGTTACTGGGTACACTGGACGAGGCCCTTGAGATGTTAGCACCGGTCGGGGACCTGTTGGGAGGTGCGCTAGTCGCGGAGCAGGCGAGAGCTGGACCGGGTACACCGGACGGGGCCCTATCACCGGGTACACCGGGCGGGGGCCGAGCAGGCTGTACCCAGTGCGGGGGCAGGTCGGCACGGTGTACGTGACGTCGGGCCCCACAGCGCTAGCTTGCAGGTTGGCTGCAGCGGGCGCGGCTTGTGCCTGCGCGGGGACGGCAACGGCGCCATTGCCGCTCGCAGCAGACTTGCTTTTCTTTCTTCGTGTCATCTTCCCTTTCTAGTGTTGATTCACTGAAGTTAATCAATGAGTTCAGTTATATACACTAATCAATTTGCTTGCGCACTTTCTTGGTAGAATAACTTAAGTCAATATCTCCTTATGTGTGGCGAGTTTAATTACACAGGGTTAGTACACGTGAGGACACAGCGTATGGCGTCGCGTGTGCTGTGGTTGACTGCAGCGTCGAGGACAGGTCCGACCAGTACTGGTGTACTGGCCGTACTGTGCCTGACCACCGCTCCGTCGCTCTATTTATGCGCCGGCGACGTCTGACGTCGCTCGTAAGTCGTTATCAGTTCATGGGTCAAATATATTGACTAAAAAATTACAATCACAGGTTTTACCGTGACGTTTTCTTGTTCAATGATACGCAATGTAATGAAATTAGGTTTTTTTTTTTACATATAGGGGTTACTCAGTAACTTAAAGTTCAGGTAAAGCTAGGTAGGTTAAAGAAATTAAAAAAATATAACTACATTCAATAGTAGGTAATTGAAGCTTAGTAAAGCGAATTAAAATACACAATTTTCTCCTTCTTAACCTGTAATTTAATATTTTTTTGTTCATATTACACGGTTACATTTTAAGATTTCATCTCTTTGTTAGATTATTATATTGGTCAAATATTATTATCGATTCTATTTATACCTTATTTAAATTATTTTTTGTTCCCTTTACTACATTTCCTACTTTTGTTCTTTTCTCTTTTCGGCGTAAGCGTAGTATACATTGGAATTGTACAAATCCTGGAATATTGTACGACTCATAAATATTGTACAAAAAGGCAGTTATTTCTTAGTGGCTGTATCTATGTGAATTAAAAGACTACGTCCAGGTATTGCTTAGTTGGTTGTTGCTGCCAGCTTTTGTTTTAGTTGTCTGCTTTATCCTGACACTTTTTATTTACTCTGTCTAATGAATATAATCGAGATGATATTATAGACAGGACATAACCTTCAAAAAAGGGCACGTACCTTGTAACTAAGTCTGTAGTGCCATAGGGTTTCAACTTGTCTTAGGGTTCCTTAACGATCGCAGCTAGCTAGTTTTGCACTGAATAAATTCATTTTCATTGTAATAGTGCTTATGTTATCAGTGATTCAGATAGTTTTCTATCTTACTTCTTATTAATATCATAAATGCGAAAGTTTAGTTGCATGGATTGGTGTTTGTTTTTGTAAGAGTTTGTAGCTTTAACCGCTGAACAGAACTCAATGAAATTTAGGTATAGATGTAGAGGATAGTCTGGAAGAACACATAGGCTACTTACTTTTGTTTTTTTTTTAAATTTCACTCAGACTTAGTCGCGGGCGAAAGCTAATCTTCTATCTATACTAATATTATAAAGAGGAAAGATTTGTATTTTCGTATGTATTGAAATAGCTCAATAACTAATGGGCCGAATTCAATAATTCTTTCACCAATAGAAAGGTAATTTATCTGTGAGTAACATAGGCTATATCTTTTATTATTTTCTAATTTCTCGGGGATGAAGTCGGGAGCAACATTTTGTTAATTTCATAATTACAGGGTGTTTAATCTTTTTGTGTTTGTTCTATACTGATGATATTTGAATTTTTTGCCCCTTTCTCTTATTTGTCAACTATGATTAATACAGGCTTTTATAATTTTTACTTATTAATTTCTTTCTCATAATCGAATTTCGGTGACTTAACGACAATTATTTCACAATATTGTGCAATTCACTTGAATAACGTTGTGCAATGTATTCATAAACAAATGAAACTGTTGCGATGGGGTTAACAAAATACTGATCACGTTTTTGTAAACTTTTCGATCTTCAGCAAAGATTAATTATTATTGTAAAACTAATAACTCTAATTAACCTTGTCGATAAACAATTCGCAATTGTTGATAAGCAATATGCATTTTTTTCGACAAAGATATTCTTAAATAAAAAGAGCTTTAAGTATAAGTTATGTATAATATAAGATGGATGGATGGATATTTGTTGTAAACAATCTGAAAGAACACATAGACTACTTAGTTTATTTTTAATTCCTCGCGTACGAAGTCGCGAACGAAAGTTAGTTAATAAAAAAATAAGGATCACTTTGCTAGCATTATTTAATGTAATATTAGAAATGATAGTGGTTGGCTTACTTCCTGTTTAGTATAAATATGCGTCATGACCGTGGGCATCAACTGCCGAATAAGACAGTCGAAAATTGTGGAATAAAAATGTAAATTAACTAAATATAGTAAGGTGCGTACTATCAGAGGAGACTCACATCATCACCAGCTCACTATACGTCCCCACTGACGGGCTGAGTCTACTCTAAGTTAGGATGACTAGGCCATAGTCAACCACGCTAGCCCACTGCAGTTTGGTATCACACATATCTTTGAATTACTTTGCCGATATGTGCAGGCATCACGATGTTTTCCTTCACCGTAAGAACGTCGGGTAAATTATGTACATACTAGCTTTCGCCCGCGACTTCGTCCGCGTGGAGTTCAAAAAAACAAAAGTTAGTAGGTTATGTTTTCCTCCAGACTATCCTCTACGTCTATGCCAAATTTCATCGGTATCCTTTCAGCCGTTTATGCTACAAACTCTAACAAACATCCATCCAATTAAACTTTCGCTTTTATAATATTAGTAAGATTAAATTCGAACAAACGAGTGCTAATCAGTTTATCATTAAAGGATTGGACCTCATATTGAGAAGCGTTATCCATGAAAAAAAAAACATTTACTACTACCCCCTTGATCATCGCCCCCTTAGAAAGGTATATTATGACTGAGTAACATAGGATGCCTTTAACAGCTTTTTTAAATTCCATGCAGACGATGTCGCGAGCAACAGCTAGTAGATAAATTCTCTAATATTTATTGGAACTTGTGTAACATTTTGCAATGTAATTTAACAAACATTGTGCAATTAGTGTCACCAAGGAAGTGAGGTAAAACCCAGAAAATAACATTAAATATCATATCGGTAGCAAAAACAGCAATAATATAAGTTTAATATCAGCTAATTACAATACGTATTTAATTACAATTAGAATGAATTTAAGAAGACTTTAAAAGCAATTAAAACACAGAGGCAATGACGTATTTGTACATAACCAATATTAGTTTTATTTCAAGTAAAAAATAAAAAAAAACATACAGACGACTTGAGTACCTCCTTCTTTTGGGAAGTCGGTCAAAAACGAATTTAAAACCAATGTTAAATATAATTCACCTTACAAAAACACCTACACTAAATTCAAAACAAGTTAACACCCTTTAAATAGAAAAGAGGAGGGGCTAGATAAGAATAGGAGGAGGGGATATCGCAGATAAAATACCGCGATTGTTATATAGCAACTACTATTCGTGCGCAATAACAGAGTCCCATAAAGTAAACGATGTTTTTGTCTACGTCTAAAGCCCGCTTTAGATGTTCAGTTCTAACTGAACAGTCGAACTGTTCAGTTAATGCTGTGCGTGTAGACAAAATGTTAATTGTCAGTTGAACTATTACACATTATGTTTACCTACACACGTAAGTTTTAAGTGTACAGTTCGACCGCACAGTTAAAACTGAAACTGACAGATAAATTGGGAAAATTAGAAAGAGGGCACGTTTTAAAAGTCGGTTAAAAAACTTTTGTTTGACCATTACACAACATTGTGTTATTTAATTTTTTATTTCTGCAACGTAAAATAAATAAAATTATCTTCCTACATATAAACAATACCAAATCATAAATAATGTCACACATATTACTATGAAAATTTTCACAAGCGATATTGATAAGTCTAGCGTAAACGGTCTGACTATAAAAACAGGTCGAGTCGCGGGAACGCATCAGATCCCCACATGCAAGCTCTCTGAACACACGGCACGCATCAGCCGGCAGGGAAACTGCTGAACCTCTGGAAGTTAACTCAGGATCACTAGAAGTCTTCGAGTTCCCTGCCGGACAAAGTGGTGACGCTACTTCTTACAAACATCTTCTGTAATTATACATCAATTCGTTCGGTGAAAAATGGAGAGAGGGGACGGACAAACTCAGCAAGCAAGGTACCAACCTGTTGGTGTTGCAGTGATCAGAAGAGGACCCACTCAGGAGTCGAGGTACTTCGAAACAGCACCAACTACTAACCCTGTAAATGCGGAGGAAACTAAGCCACCAAGACCTCCTCTGTCAGCTTTTCAACTCGCGACTATAGGTAGACTGCCGATGCATACGTCGCTGATGCCCCGAGCGAATGGCCCCTGCCCGAGGGACCAGGAACTTCCCGAGAAAAAGAAGAAGAGAAGAAGAAGGAAAGCCAAAGAGCAAGCTAAAGAGGATCCTAGTGTAGTGACCAAATAGAAGAATCCATCGAACGCTCTGGTGAAAAGACTTTTGTGGGTTTGGAATTGTTCCTAGTACACCAGAGCGGAATGATTAACGTCCTACAATAAATCAAATGTAACTATAAAAAGTTATTCAAATTATAAACACTGAATTAAAAAGAAAACTTTTTTTTATTTTATACCCCAAAAACTTTCTTGCTTACCTAATGTACCGGGCGTGGACTAATGCGAGTTAACTTTAATTCAACAAGATAATCTTTAGATGGATATAAATCTATTTTTGGGTTCGACCGAAAGGTATTGCTTATGTAAACAGTGGCGTAGCGAGGGGGGGGCAAAGGGGGGCATCTTGCCCCGGGCGCAGCGCTTAGGGGGCGCCAAATG
>LD689013.1:1044923-1067331 GCA_003118335.3 Papilio memnon
GGGGGGGGGGGGGCGCTAAAAATGTATTGTACCCCGGGCGCGAGATAGGCTCGCTACGCCACTGTATGTAAATTGGTAAGTTAACTTAAAACTGTAATTTTTTAATGTCTTGGAAACACTAAAATAAATTATTATATACAGCGCCATCTATGACATTGATGATAACAATGTTGAACAATTTGAAAAGTAATGCCGTCTTGAAGTTGAAGATTTGTCGCGAGATGGCGCTGAAAAAAAACGTTTTATTAGAATTGTCTTAATAAGGTATGGCTGTAGAAGCGGCATTTGTAAAATCACTTATTTAAAGTTCATGTAACTAGATTAACCTTATTGCCTTTCCATAAAAAATGTTGATAGGGTATCTAATACTTTTTAGTTTGAACGTCAATCCTTATATACCATCACCATAGCGGCCAGACCGTATTTTCGACAAATCATGGCCATTGCAACATTATACATAGGTTTATGGAACACGATCTTGGCAAAAAAATAATAATGTACTTATCGAAAGCAGTGTGGTGATACATTTTTGAGGAATTGCTCTAAAAATATAATAGGCGCAATGCTAAGCCTGAACTGCTTGATCGATTTCGAACTGTGAATTGATGTTCGATACGTATTCTTCTCTAGAGAGTAAAAATATTAAGTAGGAGAGTTACTTTTTAACCTAAACATCATAAATATTAATAAAAATTAATTAATATATACACGATCTAAAAATTTTTATGCAACATGATTCTAAATACGGTGTCATACAATTTAGATAAGAAAAACAATTTGCCTTCACCATAAAATATGCCTCAGTAATATTGATAGTAAATAAATAATGAATACTCTTACATCTTACAATGAAGCATCTTGCTATAACATAGATCGAACTTCACTTAATAAGTTCGTTTGATCTACTTAATTAAATACAATAAAGTTATAGGTAGAAAAGCCGGGACGACTCACTAGTTATATTTTTAAATATTATTAATGTAACTTTTGTTTTGTTTTTTTTAATCACACAGAGAATAACGCAATAGCCACAGAGCATTATCTCTCAGTGTTACTTTGTCACCAATGAGTCAGTATAAACAAGAAACAGTTGCAAACACATAATTATACCTAGAAATTATTGTTTCACACAAAGACATTGAAACTTTAAATGGATAAATATGAAAATAAATAACTTTTAAAATGAATCGTTCAACTCTAAAATGTTTTATTTACTTTTTATCTATCGACCGTGACTATATTGTGTTCCTCTAGAGTATGGTCTACATGTGATGCTAATTTTAAAATATGTACTCACAGCATCATACTTATTCAGACCAGATCCACTAATCTCACCATAATTCTCTCAGTGGCTCAGTTAGCCTACAAGTGGCATATGTTATCAATTATGTAGATAAACTTCACCTCTACCTAACCCAGGGGATTTACCACTATACCCTTTTGTTTATTTGTCTCCTTAATTTTTAAAATTATCAATTATTAGTTTTCACCTGTGACTCTGTCTACGTGGAATTAAAAAATCATAACAAAGTAGCCTATGTATTCTTCCAGACTACGCTCTACAACTATGCCAAATTTCATCCAGATCCGTTTTGAAGTTTAGGTGAAAAACTCTAACAAACATCCATTGATGTAAACTTTCATATTTAGAATATTAGTGAGATTTACTGAATGCACTTTTACTAGAAGTTATGGATAAATATTTTTATAGGTATTTAAGTTCAATATGACTAATGTTTATTCTCAAAGTTTCCTAGGAACGATACGACGTCCACAAAATGCTGATAGCGTGTGATAAACTGTGACCCAGCGCCGGGAACTATATAAAGTGACGCCGAGCTGGGGACAAAGCAGTTGTCATTTTGCATACAGAAGATAATGTTCGCATTCGTGCTATTCGCGCTGCTGGCATGCGCCAGCGCATCACCCCACTACCATCGAAGCCATCACCATGGCTACGGCCCCCCATCTCCGTTCGGCTCCAGGGAATTCGACCACAGAGGCTTCGGAATGGAACCTTATTTCGGCAACGATAACGACTTCTTCCGCGACAACATGTTCGATACTAGAAGGTTCTGGGCGGAATTATCTCGGGAGATGTCGATGCTTGACCAGTTTCTTAACGAGTTCACTAAGCGGTTCCCCAGCGGCGTCTCAAGCGAGGGCATAGACCCTAAGACAAATGAATATAAGGTTACAGTTACACTGACTGGATTCGAGGAACAGGATATCAAAGTGAAAGCTCGCGAGGGACTCCTGATGATCCAGGCGGTAAGAAACGCGGGGGAGGTTGGTCAAAACAATTACTTAAGCATGAGGACGTTACCGGCCATTGTTAATGTCACCGGCAGTTGGACGTTTGAAGATGGCGTTCTGAAAGTGGTCTTCCCTCTTCTGTCTACGCCGAAAGAGCGCGAGACGACCACAGAAATAGTGACCGAGATACCAGAGCAATTCAAGCCGGAGAGCCGAGAAGATACGACGGGAGACGACGATAATACAGATGCAGACGTAGGCGTGGCTAGAGGAGACGTCGCCAAGGAGACGGAGCTGCTTACAAACGAGGTACCGCATAAAGAGGTGGTGGAGGCTACCACGTACGCTGTGGACCTAAAAGATGAGGTGGATTTCGTGCCAGTTCGTTATTAGATATAATCTAGAATAGTTGATAAATAAACAATTTTATGTTTCATATTTTTTTTTTCAAATACCAATGGGTTAATTAAAACAGTTAATATAAGTGGAATCGTTATTATAATCACTATTATATCCATTAAAATGATGATGATAAACTTGTTTGCATGTCTTTATGTAAATGTCTTACAAATTCTGGAAAATAATTAGTATTATCTTTTGTGTAAACAAAAATAATTATACTTTTTAACAAAGTAGCTATCACTTGCATAAATAAATTAAATTAAATACGTTTTATACAAAACGTTTATTTATTGATTTTTGGAATCAACAGTAATTTAATTAAATATAAGTAAATGTAACATTAGCACCAGGATGTGTCCAGGGCCACTTTGATGGCAAAGAACTTCAAAGAAATGTAATAAATAATTAACTATATTTGTCAAACTCTTTCTAAGAGATGGCATATAATGATTACGTCTCAGGTCTGCCAATCGCATATTTTGGCATAAGCCTGCAAACCAGCACCACCACCTTTAACAATAAAAGTGCTAAAAGAGGATGCGCTGTAGAATAGCCCAGGTGTTGGCAACTCTAAAACCGTTTGTGTATAGGATGCGTCGAAACTGCGGTGCGCTGGGTGATGAGGTAGGAATTTATGAAGTGTCTCTGAAAATGTAACAAATGTAACACGAGTAAACCGCTTCACTGTTTCGCTTAACTTTTTCCTAGAGTTGCTGTGCCAGCGCCTACTATTTCAAAATAGCAAAGTGCTTAAATAAAATTGGTTGCTTGTTAATCAATTTAATTAATAAGTAAAAGTTATGCAAAGTGAACTTAATAAGTCTGCGAAAAGCATAACTTAAAAACTTAACTCATTAAAATACATACAAATATCTCATATTATCAATACACCAACTCAACCGCCAGTAAAAATGAGTCTACAGTATCAAGGTGCATAGTTTTATTAGGTACTAGCCGTAACTTGCGACTTCGCCCGCGTTAAATTAAAAAATAATAAGAATATAGCCTACGAGTATGTTACACACAGATAAATTACCTTTCTAACGGTGAAAGAATTTTTAAAATCGGCCCAGTAAAATTTGAGTTATTTCAATACATACAAAAATACAAATCTTTCCTCTTTATAATATTAGTATAGATTAGTAGATAGTTATAGATTAATAGTTTATTTATGAATGTGAATATAAAACGTTAAACAATACAACATAGTTAACACTGTTTACAAAAAAAAAAATGGGTAGTTACAATTGTAACATAATTTTATTAAAAATCTTGACTTAGAATAAATCGCTGTCACCAAACTTTACAGTACTAGGAAGTACGAACGCTGTTCCAATGTCTCCGTCTCTTAAGTCATCCGGGCTTACCGCAGTCATCGGAACACTCAGGATTGCTTCATCAACGTTCTCCCCACAAAGTTTCGCTGTGGCGGTCTTCAGCGGGCTTTTGTAATTGAACAAGACATTTACTATTCCATATTCCATAAACCATTGAGCACCCTGTGTCCGTACAATTTGCGGTAAGATACTCACATCTCCTAACGACAGTCCGAGACGATGTTTGATTCTGATGGTAAAAGTTGCTCTAGTAAACTCAGGCAACGTGTACCTAAGAACGTAGGAGTCAGAGCTGATCATTTCATGTATGGGGTTAGGGGTGGTTGCGCCACAGCCGTGGTGCACTTCTCTGTCGGCAAGGATCACATTTCTAGATACTTTATCGAAGAGTTTCTCGAACTTTCTGTTGTTATTACGAGTCAATCTGCAGTCACCGTGGCAGTGATGACTCTCGGTGACACTAATTATAATAAACAGTAACTACGCAGCGATACATCTTGTACAAGAAGTTATTATAATATGAGAATAACTGGCGAGTGGCAAGTTATCGGTGGTAGATATGAAAATAAGGAAAGGTCAAGACTGAAGACTTTTATATTAAAAGTTTGTAAGATAATGTTTTGCGTCGCAAATTATAATAACATCACATTATTTACTGCGCAGTTATTATAGTAACTAACTAACTTTTTAATATTTAGGTTTAAGGAAGATGAACGGAAACAAAAGATTGTAAAATATATAGTGTACGAGTGCTTAGTGGTAAGAGTACACACATATTCATACTTAACTGATTTTGAGTAAAAAATTTGGGCCTAGTTCAGGTTGGATTATGATATTGATGTAAAATATATTAATTTTGTAACATCTAATTTTATGTTTGACACAATTAAACTTTAATTCGGAAGAAAACATTTAAAGGAAAATTAAACGAAAATAAAAAGTTAGACCATTCTCATTTTAAAAACTTACAAGAACAGTTAATTTTGTTAAATGTTACAATAATTATACATGTTTTAATATATTGAAAACTGCGACATTATAAACCACTCGATCATTGCGCAATTCTCAAATCTTCATTGCTTAATTCTATTTTAGTCAGCTTCAGAATTTCATCGTTAATGTCATTATTGCAGGTGACAACATTTTCTATTTTCAGATTCGTTTTATACGAAAATTGTATGATAATATCATCGTCCTGTTTGAAATATTGTCCGGTTTTGGCATCCACTACTGTCGGGAGTATTCTAATATCTTTGAATACAGTTACGTGACTCTTTGCGGCTTTCAAATACATCACCCTGTGTTGCACTTCGATTGTCACATTGTCTTCAGAATATTCTTTAAGGGAATATTTAAGAACATAAGAATCTACATCGTAATATTCTCTTATCTGTTGGTCTGTAGTGTTGCTGCAAACTGCTTGATACTTTCTGTCCATATTAATTACGCTTGAGGATATATCTTGAAATACTTTTTCAGAATGGCGATTATTGTAACGCGCTTGCCCGTGTTTGTTGTGCCTATGTCTGCAAGAGCCATCTTTGTGACAACGATAGCTGTCAACAGCAACGAACAGCAGAAATAGAAACAGGAGTTTAAACATTTTTAAGTAAACTGTACGCTGTGAGCGGTACAACTCTCGACTACTTATGTTCGAGGCAATCAATCGACATATGCGATTGTCAGGCTAAAGTTCAAGAGATAAGAGCTAGTGTTGTAAATCTCTTTTCTTCAACTATCGACATAAAAATTAGTAACATCAATAATATTACTATTTCATCCAATGATAACCGAATACTGCTAATTATATGGTAATATAAACTTCATAGCATTTATACGCGTTTAAATAAATAGCGTATTTCTCTTCCTGAATGAGGCAGTTTCTATTCAGGTTTAGAGCGCAGATAACGTTCTTCCGAACGATTTGAATTTATCTCAGTTGAAAATTAGTTTTTGCTACATTTGTAACGCTTGAAAGTACGTTGTACCAACTTAATACGATAAGAATCGTTTGTATTTAAAACATACGATCGAAGAATTATTGTACGACGTTACATACGATTTCAAATCGATCGATCGTTAAAGTCAAACATAATGAACTCTGTTATCATATGTTTGTGATCTCCATTAACGGAGGTAAGCAGTAATTAGAAGGTCGTTATCCTTGTCAGTACGAGATTAGCAGACGCGTCAGTTATCTCGCTGTCCCAACAACGAGACCCAAATGCTGTGTTTATTGTAAAAGCAACCTTAAAAGCGCAGTCGTAAGAAAGAAAATTAATTGCATATGACGCAAACAACTATTATTGTGAATTTTCACTGTTTACACCCGTATGGATTTACACGTAACAGAAATATTGAATAGTACAAGTGTACTTCTTTAAATTAATTTCTGTAGTTAAATGTATAATCTGACTAGCTGTTCGCGTGCCGCTTCATCCGCGTGTAAATATAAAAACTTTATTTTATTATTTACATCTGTGACATTCTCAATTGCAAGTAACAAATGCACAAATGACAACGATGGCAATTTTGATTTCTTGATGTTGGCAGCAACTTATGGTCTCTTTCCCACATTAGGGTGCATATCCAAAATATTTACCCCTTAAGTTTAGTGGCGTGAAAATATATAGCCTAAAGCGTGACGTAATTGTAGGGCTTTTTATTAAAAAAAAGGATTATTAAAAAATATGCTGTAATTGCTGACATCTTAAGCAACAAAGAAGTGTGTGTTTACGCTTTATTATATTAGTATAGATAACATTTACTCTGATAAGAAAATGTAACGTAATGCGTAAGCGCACCTTTTGTTTTCCAAATGCAAAAGTAATAATCGAAACTAATACTTGTGAAAATGTTTAAACAAGTGTTATTATTATGTGCTTGTATTTTTAATCATTAACAGTCAATGGGTTCGTAATTTCATCATATGTGATATAGCTGAGGTGTCCGAGTGGTTAAGGAGTTGGACTTGAAATCCAATGGGTTCTACCCGCGCAGGTTCGAATCCTGTCCTCAGCGATTTTTTTTTATTAGATTTACACTGTGGTGTTCATTAAAGTTTATATTTCAGACACGAAAATGTTTATCCGATTAAAATAGAAAGGTTTTAAGGTACTTACGTATTAAAATAAAGCTTTATCTTTAACTATGATTTTATCAGATTGCATCGTACGTAAGTTAAGACCCTGCGTGATGCAGCCTTAAATGAAAATACATTAAAACTTTAAGTTTAATGTAAATAACACAAACTTACCCTCGCAGGTTATATTTATAAAACAAAGGCTTATAGTTGTTGGATTATGAGTGCTGTAATACTTAAGTAGTATGCAAATACAGGATTTGTAAAGCTATTAAAAGGCTAGTTCGAAATTCAGATTATTTAGAGCAAATATTCTTAGCCTAATCACCTACCACGTACATCGGATCACGGTGTTGTGTGTTTGAATTCTACATTCGACATATATTGCCATATCTCTAACCCAATCTAATTGTTTATTTTATCAGACTACAAAAAATGTAAGTAAGTAAGAGATAAACGTAGAGCCTACTATTTCCATTGTGTCTGTCCGAAATCATACGCAGTACCGTGTTAGCACTACCAGCGTCCTGGGCGAGGCGTCCACAGAGTCCCCTTTTTGACCTCCTTTTGGCGGTAGGGTGGGTTTAACAGGCTTATTTAACAAAAGGTTATCCCTGAATTTGGTGCCCCTTTCTATCTTAACGCTGCAAAAAATCGCACGACGTGGAAATGCACCTTAATTCGTAGGAAGTATGATATAAATTTCTTTTGCTATTATTTTATGTGTTACAGTTCAAATAAATGGGCGCCGTGGAAGTTTCCAACGCATACGAATTGCACGTCGCGGTATTCGTTGGTGCGATTGTGATGGATGTTCTCAACAATAGTGTTTCAACTCGTCGGCTCGATACATCACGTATGAAGCCCGTGTGATCCATTGTCAAAGTGTGGACATCAATAACACTGTCAAATGAAAATACAAGATAAAATAATCAAGCGAAATTCAAGGAGAAGTGGGCGTTTTTTGCTTGGATGGAATGGGCTATTTACCGGAGGATTTCACTGTCTTGTTTTGTTAAAAAAAGTTTTAGGGACAACAGTTTTTAAGATAAGTGTCAAGAAACTGAAATTCTATAGCTAAATACTTTATGAGTTGTCCTAATATTATTTTGTGATACTTCTTTTAGTTTATAATTCAGCAGATAATTTAATTATGGTCTTAACAAGCTTGATATATAGACAAATGAAGTCTTTGATTCAATTAAGTGAACGAATTGCGAAAATAAGCGTTAGAACTGTTTGAGTCAGCAAAAATTACAAACAAGAATACGGGATGTGCGAATTCGGCGAATCACATCTCTATCCGGTCAGTTAATGGCTGCCGTTAAGCCTGTTTCACACGAAGGTGGCACAGCGATATAGAGCAGTAGGGTAAAACAGTACTTGCATTATCTGCACGCAAAAGGACGAAACAATACTATTTTGACAATATGTGTGATTTTTAACACTATCAGTTCTGCACTATCTATTACTCTACCTCACTGTTATACCTTAGTGTATATCAGCATTAGTGCGAGCGGGGGCCCTGTCATTGCGTTAATATACGAATATATCGTTAATGACAGTCTGTAGAGACCGATAAAGCCGTCATTATCCACAACTACATTAGTTTTTTTAATTAAAAATCGATAGAATTGCAGAATCGTAGCACTCTGATACTTTGAATTTTTTTAAATTACAGAAAAACTTCCGCTGAAATTATAGGAGTTTTGGGTGGTTGCTGCAATGCGCGTTAGGAATTGTCACTTAACCCCAACTTTTGCAACAGCCACAACTTAACGCGTCCCAAAGCAGTACTTGACTTGTTGTTGCTACTGTTCCTTACATATTTAATGTGCAACGCAATGCGGAAATAACAGGAATAAGGATTTAAAAAACAATTGTGTAAAAACGCTTATGAAATCATGCATTATCACATTTCAGATTAATCTATCAACAGAAAGTTGATGTAATTATAACGACTAGATTGTGCCCAAATATATAGAGCAAGTTATTAAAAAACGTTTAAAACACGTTCAAACTTTCAATTATTAATTAGTGTCAACACATGTTATATTCGATTACATAAACTAGATAATATTTTGATTAGTAAAATATTACATACATCTTCACAACGTATATCAAATTCACGTACTTCAGTCGCTAATTAACAATTTCAAAATACAATCGGCTTCTGAGGGTCTATTAAGTATATTTGCGTGGCATTTGCGAGAATATTCAAAACATCATCGACAAGCTTTGTGGGAGATATGCTGATGTACTTTACGTCCGTTAGGGGCGCTGCACAAGTCTCATACATATTTTATCCATGACGTTACGAAAACGTTCTCATGAAAATTCGTGATAGAACCTAACTGAAGCCGTAGGACAGTAAAGGTACTGAGTTAGATCTCCCCGAATACAATGTTGGTGAAATGATGAGGGTAAATACAAGAGATCAATGTATAAAATATTTTAAGGAGTAACAGTGAGTCTTTGGTTTTATTGTTGCTTTGCCATATCTTATTCTCTGAAGATAAAAAAAGAAATAGCAACAGTGTTCGTATACATGTGACAAGAGATAGTTCACGATAAAATCGTAGGATTGAGGATTGCTATAGAGAAAAAAGAAATTTGAAGAATGAAAAACGTTTTCTTAAACGATAGATAAATCCAGTCGGATGAGTTTAAAAGAATTTCTACACGTTCGTAAACATGCCATATACCTTCTAGGAAACTCTAACCTAACTGTAACTCGACCCTAACTTGTTTTTACTTACAATATGCTTATATGCTTACGAATAAGTTAAATAATGTCGACATTAACATCCAAATAAACGGGTAAGAAACTCCTTGAATCGTGATTTCAATCTGACTCCGCCACAAGCGGCGTAATAGTTCACAATGTAATATAATTAAAAGCGAATCTCGTTAGTTCACAACGTTCCCTATTAATGTTTAATAATTTTCAGTTACTTTGTTAAGTAACATTTAGTCATTATTGAGATTGGAACTGCAGCACTGAAGAAGTTCTGTACGTCATAGCATAAAATAAATCCGCTTCCTGCTGTCTGTTTGTCACTATAAAATAAAAGTAACAATTATTTATTGGAGCAAAACAATTTTGTACAATATCGTTGAGACTGTCTCCTGAACTAGTAATACCTGTGTTACAAGAGACAGGGCCTTCTCTTAACAATTAATTTGCTCTATTTAAAGTAAGTCGCTACACTAAAGTTGAAAGATACATGTGTCATGTATTTACCACTTAGTACTTTAGGTAAATGAAGTTTTGAATAAAAAAATAACTTTATTAATTAGACAAGTATGGAAATATTTTAAGAAAACATAAAATAAATTAAAACTATATGTGAGGTATTGGTGGGTAATGAGTAATTGAATATTATTAGGTTTATTGAGTTATTTTAAAAAAAAACTTTCAGTATATCATAGTGAGTGACATTAACCATTGTGTGATATATTTGTATCTAAAATAACTTAAAACTGCATGGTTGGTATCAATCTGCGCTAGTACTTGATTATAAATCCAGGGCGCAAGAAAGTTGGTTTTGGTTAGAGGAATAGGGCAGCACAATTTTCTTTTCGAGGAGGATATTAGCAGTGTAGCCGTGGTGCGATGGAACCTTAAAAGGGATTGGAGTATGAAGAGCTTCCTTACATAAAGCTCTCTTGTCTTCTCGTACAGCAGTGGTGTATTGTCCGTACGGAAGGAGCATTAGTGCCTTCAGTACTGTCCTTTGTGACCTATCCAAGTCAATCTTGATTTCGTCAGTTTGCCCTATACCGGCACACAATAATACTCTGGCAGAGCGCTTTGTATGTTAGGATAAGAGTTCCTTCGTTTGCTAAAGTACGCAGTTGCCTAAATATATAAATAAGCCTTCTGACCCGTTAACAATTGTGTGTGATATGTTTCTTCCAGCATAGAGTGTCGTCCACTTAAATAACGAGATATCGAATACTTTTTGCTCTTGAATGTTACAGCTACACTGATTACTTTGTTCTATGTTGCGAGAAAATGTATGTAGTGTGATTGTTAGGTCTTGATTTATTACATGATGGTTGCCAGACTTGGTAAAACAAAGATGCTCTCGGGTTCTTGAGTCCTGATTCCGCCTGTTCATACACCTGTTGCTAATGTTGGCCGTGAAATAACAGTACGGTGTCGTCAGCAAATAAAAGAGGGTAGACGTTAGACGGTAGCACTTCTGGAAGATTGTATAGGCGAAAAAAAGAGTCTGACCTAAAGTACTTCCCTGCGGTATTCCACAATTGCATGAAAATGCGTCAATTATGACATTATTTTTGTTTATGGGGTGGACTGTATGTTCCTTTTGGGACATTAGAATAATACTGAGTTGCTGGCAGTTAAACGGTTTGTTATGAATATGCAAAAAGTAAAAATAGGTAACGTGTTACCGAGGTATGATCTTGAGCGCAATTAATTGCAGCGCGGTGTGAGGGCACGCGGGGGACGGACGAGTGCTGGAAGGGTCCCCTCTGCGCGGCTTCCCCGCTGAGATGCAAGAGCACTGAACAATTTTCTTCGTCGTGTTTTTTCCTACCTTCAAGATAACCCTGGAACCACCGGTGGAAGTGACCGCGGATGTCTAATGGTTCCAATTTCGACAAAAGTATTGGTCTAGAAACAGTGTCGAAGGCATTTGTAAGATCCAGGAATACTCCGATCATTTTATCTCCTCTATAAACTACGTATGTTAGTAGATCTTAAAAGTTACGCAACGGATTCTGATGCATTTTGATAGATAGAGTGTTTCAAGAGGAGGTTATATGTAAAACATGTTAAATAAGTAGAGAAATGCTGATAACTTTAGAGGTAAATAAACACAATTTCGTATTAGCATTGGCCTCGTGCGAAGCCGGGGCAGGTTGCTAGGTACAAATCAGTAACACAGAAAGTGATATAACATACGTAAGAATGCAATAGATACCAAATACAAATAGAAAGGTCGTCTGCTTAATTTAATTTCAACTTTTTAACGAACGAACGAACAAAAGTTCAACAAAAAGCAAAGGTAAATTACAGTATAATGTATATCTAGATCATTCAGAATCTTTCGTAGTTCTGAATAATATAACAATTAAGCCTGTCATGATTGCTGCAACATTCAGCAACGTGTCTGCACTGTGAGACGAATGCGCTGCAGCCGTAACTCTAATTAGATTTGTAAGCGCACTCACACGTTCCGTTTTTTTTAAACTCAGACGTACAAATATGATTTTATGCGGCCAGTTTCCTGCATTTTTAAAACAACCTGCATTTATTCGGATTTAAATTTTTTTTAATTCCTACTAACTGGTAACACTTTACAGTTTTTTATATGACACAATCATATACGAGTAATTGGTTACTAACGACCGAATTCTGAAACGATATTTAAATTTGTATCACCGTCTTAAACGAAACGATACGTTTAAACTACAAGATTAATTAAAATTTTACGTCTCTCCGATAGTTATTGGCTTACAAAGTGAATTATTGAAGATTTTAATTAGTTTAACTATTATAATTAGTTAAACACAATACGTTTGGCGCCTAAATCGCTTAACGGATCTCGATAAAATTTGGCATAGACGTAGAGGATAGTCTGGAAGAACACATAGGCTACTCACTTTTGTTTTTTATTTCGACGTGGACAGAGTCACGGGCGAAAGCTTATATGCCTACCTACGCTAACGTCTTTGAACGCGTCAGTTGTCTAAAAGCAATGATCTCTATGTTTTCTTTGCAGTTCATATTTCATAGTAAACGTTTATGTAATCTCGTGAAATTGTTTCCATAGGCGTAAAACTCATCTAAAAGTTATCAACATATACAATTAAATTTCTAAAGCCCACTCCGACTTTAGAGGTCATTATGAAATTGGGAACAAACTCGGAATTAGTTTGTTCGAGGGTTTTGTGAACTATCCCTTGAAAGACATTGATTTAATTGATATTATAATAGAAGAACCTGGAATACCTCTAGCAATATTACTAGATTATAATTGGTGGCATAACACATGTGAAATCGTTGCGTTCCAGAACGGTATATCCTCGGTTTTCCCAAACCAGTACTACTTAGAGTCTTTTAAGAAGCGAGCGTTACATTCATCTACAGTTCTTCTGGTTGCAGATGTCCCGGGGCGTGTGAGCTAATAGGTGTTCCCGTTCTTTGCTACCTTCTCTGGTAAAAAGCGCGTGTCTGTCTGAATTTTGTATATTTAAAACACAATTGGTGAAACCAACCTTGGTGTTAAATCATTTTTATCGTCTTGATACGGATTTGATGTTCTTAAAATGTAAACAACCGTTTGTTTGACATTTTTTTTAATTTGTACAATTTACATAGTAGCAATACATTTAAATGCAAATTAACAACTGTAATATAGACAACACTAGTTTATAGATATTTAAACTATCATAAGTTCAGTGTACAAGATTGACTTATGGTCTACTTAAGGTTGCACATTCAAGGAGCTAAAATGTGTTGGAAAGAGGTGTACAGAGTCGTATATGTAACCACGTTCAATGTTTTTCTTTTTCACTTGAATCCACAGTTACGTTGATCCTTCGGACATCAGCGTCCCAGTAGTCGACCACGGCAAAGTTTCAATGGAGTTACTAATATATTCATTACAATCCGCTGCCACTTCGTTACCGAACGCTCCTTTGTAGTTAAACTTAATAACTAAATCGCCAGATTCCAAATACCAATAACCATCGTAAGGTTTTATTATTTGTGGTAAAGTTCTGACATCCCTGAAGGTGATGCCGCTCTCTTGATCAGCGTTGACATAGATGAAGCGGTGTTTGATTTTGATGGTGAAATCTTCTTTGTTGTAATCTGGTAGGTAGTACCCATCAGGTTGGTATATATCACGGATTTGGTTGATGGTTTGGATGTTACAATTGTGGTGACACTCCTCGTCCGCGGAGATAAGGAAGCGGGCAGTCTTGTCGAACACTTTCGAATTGGCGGTTGTTGTAGCGCTCGAGACGTTCCTTCAGTTCGCAAGAGTGGTTGTCGTGGCAGGTGGCGCCACCGCCGCAGGTTCCGATACAGAGGAACAGAGCTACGTAGCGATACACCTTGTGACTACTAATTAAATGCGAATACGGTTGTGATATAGCGACTTCCGTACTTTTGAAAATTTGAGGATAGAAAACTACAACGTAATATCGTAACGGTTAAAGTAAACATCGTACAATCAGCACATATTTTCGAAGAAATTCAAAGATAAGTGTGAAGTCAATCCGCAGTGGGCCAGAATGGTTGCATAGACACCCTAATGTAGTGTAGGCTCCGAGACCCTCAATGGGGACGTGTAGTGAGCCGATGATGATGATATCGTATTGTATGAGTTAATAAGGAAATGGAATCGGAATCCGTACAAAACCACGGGTAATAACTAGTGTAAATTACTGATAATGTGATGTAGCTGTTGGACGATCATAAGGTCATAGAGTCAAGGGATAAATTTATTATTAGTTTGTAATTCCCGTGAAGTAAAATGACTTGTCACAAAACTTATCGCAATATTATGGATGTGGTAAACTTAACAATATTATTTTTTTAATACTGAACCTTTATCTTTGTTTTTGTTACACATGAACTAAAAATGTAACTCGAGAAGTCTGAGTAAGAAGTCTGTCCTTAGTATTATATAATACATGATCTTCAGATGGATTTGAATTGACTAATAGGGCTGTACTGAGATGACGGATAGTAAGAGTTATTTGGAGGAAGAAAACCCGGTGCGCCGACCTTACGGGAGTAGGATAAGATAGAGAAGATAATGATGATGATGATAATAGGGCTGTACTCTATGTATTGGCCTTATTTGATGTACTCGTATTTGGACTGATTACAAAACTATTCGCTGCCAGTAGGATTCGAATCTACGCTTCCAGGTGGAACATGATTTCAAGTCAGACGCTTTAACCACTCGGCCATGACTATGCCAGCACGGATGAAAATGGCCCCAATGTTTCTTGTTTTACTTAGGTAGTAGCTTTTATTTCAATATTGTTAGCTTCCCTTTTCACTAATGTTCATATAGGTCCGAGCTTCGACACTCAAAGTATCGAACGTATTAAGATTGAATATGGATGAACACAAAGGTAGAGGACGACCGAAGAAAGTATGAATCATATGTGTTAGAGGATATGTTTAATAAGGGGGTGAATTCAGATGACGGAGAGATATATGGAAGAGCAGCACACACTGTACCGACCGTGGGACTCCTACTCCGTGAGACAATCACACTCATAATAGTAAAAGTATTTGTAAAACACTAAGATACTAAACGAAATGTATTAAAATACGTATTTTGTATCTATATTTCAAATACAAAGTATCTAGATAAGTGACATCACTGAATATGATAAATATTATATGTTACGAGCTGTCGCCCGCAAACTTCGTTAGCGCAAATTTGGAACACCCGTTACCCCATTTTGACAGAGCGGAATTTAAAAAAAGTAGCCTATAATATGCCCGTCTATGTCAGCTACCCTTCAGTGCAAGTCCGGTCGAAATCGGCCCAGCCGTTTCAGAGATTACCCTGAACATACATAGATAGATTATACACACAAGCCTGAACTGTATGGAGTTTCACGTCTCTTGTATATGTCGTAAAGTTATAATAATCAAAGGACTTTAAAGGAGGCGTTTAACTAACATTTAAATCGTAGATTTAATTCTAAATTTTATCTTCAATCGAAGCTATATTACAAGAGATTTCAAGTTTTAAAGTTACGGCGGCTTATCCAAATATCCGCGTTGGATTTACGAGTAACACTAAGGTTCTACAACAGTAATATCGAATTATTTCGATAAACCAAATTCGGGTACTATTTGGAACTCAGTGAAAAATTTAACTGTTAAAAACCTTGCAGTAAATTTATTCATGTAATATCCGTATGGGACATATTTTTAAAAATTAAATCAATCAGTACAATGCCAAGTGCCAAAACAAGCATGTTCTTTTATTACGCGTGGCATATTAATTAATCTAATTTGCAACACCAATAATGCAATGAAACTGCAGACAAAGTTGTTATTATTTCCCAATTTATACTGGCTTAATATAAACCTTCCAAACGCTGTGCTTTACGACACATTCAAAGCTTTTTAACTGCCGATATCGAACTACTGCGCTGTTCAATTTTATTAATTTTATGCAATGAGATTAACGATTTTAACCGGAACAAGGATGGTTATGAATACATTATAAACAGTGTTGTCCAAATTTTATCAAAATAAATTAAAATCACCTTTAAGTCATGTTAAATTAACTGTTTGTTTAAAAGTTCAAATCAAATAACCACAAAAAAAAAACAGCTGTAACAAAACCCAAATTAACTTGAAAACAACAAAGAATTCAAGCGTATCTTTCTATAAGCCAAATCTATTTTTTCTCCAATCACTAAGTCGTCGTCGTCATAGGAGGTATGTTTTTCAAAATTTCCAACCCAATACTCAAAATGCAGCTTTTTTGTTTGTTTGTCAGCTCCTATCTGTAAAAATTTGTGTAATATCCCAGTATTAATAAATCTTGCGTAACAAAAATGGTAGCGTAAAAAACCCAAGGAATACCCAATCTCAAAGTTCAGTTAACCCCATTCGTTATCATTTAAACATTACTTAAGGCACAAACACATTTAAAACGTGAGTACCGTAAATCTTACATAACAAAGTTAAATACAGAATGATTGCTTAATATAGACATAAAAGTTATTTTAATTTAGAGAAACCAACCATTTATGGCCATTTCTAATTCTGGTCTTAATCGAAGCTATTGATTTTTCAATCAAAGAGAAGTTTTTCCCCAACGCATTTTTTTTAATGAATATAAGTTATACTAAATACGTAATGGGAAATCTATGTATCTCTTTTTAAGTAAATTATGCACGAGAATGAGTTTAAAATTACAGTTGAATTTAATTTGGAGAAGATTGTATAAAGATATTATCAAAAGTTTTGTTTCCATTACTTCGTTATAGACGAATTTATGTCAACGGACGACTGCTAATATTTAGTAATGCTTCGCCTTAACAGAATGACGTTTAAGTCCGTTGTTACCATCAGCTCACATGAATTATTATTAAAACGAATTGCCTGTATAAATACTAGAAGATTTTTTTTTTGGCACTCGAAGAACGACAGTAGCAAAATGTATTCAGTTTTCGCTTTTATTCTACTGATCAGTTCTGCCATCGGACACAGTTCCTTATTTCCCTATGGTAATGAAGATTACTTTACCTACGCCTCACTGATTCGTAATGTCGCGCGTTCTGACTCCCACGTGAAATATAACTGCTTGAAGTACAAGTGCAGAACGACTGTCACAAGCGGCGACGGATATTACATACTCAAATACTACCTCGAGAATGTCGTAGAAGACAGCGTCAATATCGAGATTACCAACCGAGTTATGTACGTTGATGCCACTTTAGAAAATGGTAGAGTGTATAGGAATTTGAAGATTCTACCAGAACACGTACTAGTGGATGGTGCTATGTGGAAAATCATCGATGGACATCTCACCGTGATAATGGGCAACAAAATACGGGCTGGTAAAGAGGTTGATCTGGCATGTGAGAACGACTATCCAACGATTAGGGTAACAAAGGCACCTTTTTCTCCCGAAGACTTGTAAAATACTGATGTATTTGTAGATTACGACTAATACACGCTAAGAAATAGTATAGTTTTAATTGATTGAAATTAATTTAAAATGTAGGATTTAGTTTAAAATATAATTAAGTTTAGGTTTTGGATATTGTCCTTACTTTATAAAACACATTTTATGTATAAATTTTTAAAAACAGTATTGTCATCTATCCATATTATGTTTCTCCGTTAGTTAATAAATAAATCAAGTTGTATGAAAATAAATGCTGCTTGTATATTTTATTGTATTTGTTGTTATTCTAATAAAATGATTGAAAATTGTATATTTAAGGATTGTATAAAACGCAACATTTGTGGTTTTTACGCAGATGTTAACATGGTCCATGCGTTACGGGAAGTATTTTCCTGTATTACGTTCCGGCTTGTGCGGGTATTGATAAACTACGTTCCAAACACGTACAGAAGAGTTTATAATATTCCTAACATCCGTATATATTTAAGTTTAGCGTAGATACACGGAGCGTGTTAAGTCATATATTATAAGTAAGGTTTCCACTTCCTCGAAGTACACTGGAATTCTCCAGAAACTTCTACTAAAAATAACCTAACTATATTGTAAACTAAATGGAAACGTTAAATCATCTAGAGTACTTTTGAGCTCGGCTTAACCATATTAAACATTAGTTGAGCCATAGTTAGAAGTGTAATATGAGTCTATTTTGCGAACTGTTGACAAATTAAAGCATTTCACAGTCGAAGTTATGTCTGTAATCTCTTGAGTGTACTTACAAGCTCCGTGGAGTCACGTTTTGCAAATTTGTTCTAACAGGCTCCTGATGTACAATCGGGGAAACTGGCGGTGCTCCACCTTAAAATCGTTTGAACATTTTAAAATAACACACGGAACAATAACCAATGCAATGCTTATAAATGAATCTGTGCGTAAAAAGTCTGTTAGTGACACGGATAGTTCCTTTTTGACCGACTGCCCAAAAGAAGGTACTCAATTCGTCTGTATGTTTTTTTTCATTATTTATCCCTTCGTTTGCACTCACTGCTGTCTAATTAGTTATATGTAGGAAGTCGGAGTCGGTCGGAGTCTGTCTCGATGAATTTGTTGCAGGCAACAAGGCAATTTTTCCTAAAGTTGAACACCGCGGTTTTCCGCGACTGTACATTTACTACTATCGTGTCCTATCTTGTTTCTTACTAATATTATAAATGTGAAAGTTTATATATTTGAATGGATGTTTATTAAAAGGTATTCTTAAACGGCTGAACGGACCTTTATAGATTTAGGTATAGATGTACAGCATTGTCTGAAAGGATACATAGGCTACTTAAATATTTTTTATAATAATTCCGCGCGGACAGAGTCGCTGGTCTCAGCTAGTTTGACATAAAAAGTTCTATGGCCATATTTCTTTAGATAAACAAACATATTTGATAGCAGAAAAAGTTTTAAAAATAGCAACAACACATTCATTTATTCACGTAAGAAATTATAAAATTTAACATGTTAATTTCATTATAATAAAAAAAACATTAAAAAACAACTAACCAGTTACCATAAGGAGGGATCGTGGTAAAGCACTAGTTACTATAAATAATAAAAAAAACATGAATAAAAAAGCCGTCGCTGAGGACAGGATTCGAACCTGCGCGGGTAGAACCCATTGGATTTCAAGTCCAACTCCTTAACCACTCGGACACCTCAGCCATATGAACAATGATGAATTTTCGTGAGGGTTTTTGATTTAAGAAATAAAAGGTGCGCATACGCCGGTAAATGACCTTGTTTACAATAAATGAACAAAATGTATTTGTTCACGTGCTGCTCTGTACATGTGTGACAGGGACAGGGATATGATGTATTTTTATAATAATAATATCCAATTCCAGCAAGTCCAAATAAATGTGGTCCAACGTTTTCGTCTAAATGTTTTTCCATCTCAATAATGTTTAGCTTTATACCAATTACGCGAACATGATTCTTCGCTTAGCTCTAAGTGGATTACTTTGGTAAAAACATGTTCAGAGTGTTTTTACAAATGTTCCAATATTCACATATTTCTTAAAAAACCATATAAGCGCTTGTGTACATTTATATGACTTTTTAATCACTAGTTTTCATCAAATTAAAAAAAAAACATAGCTTATGTGTTCTCCCAGACTATTTTCTACATATATGCCAAATATCACCGAGATCCGTTCAACAGTTTAGGCGGCAAACTCTAACCTATCACATTTGCAATATTAAGGTAGTTAATATTTATTTTGAGTTTAATTTTAATCATCAAATGTCTCTCGTTTGTGAAATTACAGAAAATATTGGAATTAATATATTTTTTTAATTGAAATTTAAAAAGTTATATTTTTATCGCCAACGTGAATTGCACGAATGTTTAAATGTTAGTTCCATAAACGTTGGAAAAGTTTTACATTTTGCTGATTTAATTAATTCACCCAATGAATAAATCGTTGCGAGTGAAGTAAACTGTGACAAGCTTCGAAACGTTGCTACGTTACCTTGATTATTTTGAAAATTAATTTATTTAATAGTTACACCAGTTATTTTTTTACGATTGTTAATTTGGTTTACGTTTTACATATTTTTCGCTTTTTCAAAGAAGGCCGTTTTATTCACAAAAGGATTTTGAATTTAAATCCATTGTCTTCGAATAGAACTGAAAATATTAGTACTAAATCTAGAGACTGACTTATTTTTTTTGTTATAATTCGAACACATTTTAATATTGTGCATTCTTCCACATTGTTATGTTGGTATCTTACTTCAGTTATTTCATTAAAGCGGTCCTTTTCTTCACAGAATATCGAGTTCGAATTTGTAATAGATTTCCGCGTACCTGTCGTCCTTTGACCTAAAACAACACACGACCTTCGTAGCAAACGTGACAAGAAATTATATGATGTAAACTGGAAATGAAAAAAAGTATAAAGTAATGGGAGGATGTATAAGTCCCAGACGATAGAGTCATTTGCCTTATAATTGTGAGCTGTTTGTCTCACAGTCAACCATTTGTTAGACAACGGTAAGCTTATGGATAAGCCTCAAGGCTTGCCTTACGCCGCATAATTCGTTATACGAACGTAAAAAGCTCCACCCTAAATTATGCAACCGTCATAAACCATGCGAAAATAAAATAACTCGTCGCAGGCTTAAGTCATAAGAGGTAAAACATAGTCAAAGTTTTTCATGTTGACACACAAACATTATTTTGACTTAACTATTTCCAAATTACTTACATTACTTCAATATGTGACTTGCACCATTTCATGACTTACACTAATTCCGCATGACTCATAGCGCCGGAAATACAGGATGTAAACGCTTGTAACTTGCAGCATGTCGTCAGCACGTACAGTATTTCACATCGTACGTTATTAGTTTTTCTGTTTGCCGCTCGCCGTCTGAGATTTATGTCGAATAACTTCTTCACTTCGGAGTTTGTTATAAGTTAAGGTCGTTTTATGACTCGGTACTTCTGCTTTAATCTTGGGAAAGTTTTTAAATATTTAAAAAAAATTAATATTTTTATTGAAGCAGTCGTAAGAATGAACTAGTTCAACCAACATATAGGGTACAACTACAAACAATAATGTAGCCTACGGCAATTAGTGAAAGAATATGGTATTCATAGCTTTGTTTTTCTTATTCGTGTTTGAACTCAAGTATTCGTTAGTCTTTAACATATCACTGAGTCGCAGCGCGAACGACTTGAATTTGTTATGTTCAGTTGCAGCCGCGTTTACGAAAATGAAATTTAATTCAGCCATGTCTAGATCGGCTTACCATTTCCCATCGCTATACTTTATCCTCATCGCAAATGTTTTCTGCAATATTTTCCTTAGAAATAATCTGTATCTAAATTATTTTCATTTAGCAGGTTGTGCAAGCTAAATTAAGATTCTAAATTAAGATTTTCATTGTTATTTTTGCATCATTACCTTTTTAAAGTGTGTAAATTGAAGTTATATATTATACTAGCTTTCGCCCGAGACTCCGTCCGCGTGGAATTAAAAAAAAACAAAACTAAGTAGCCTAAGTGATCTTCCAGACTATCCTCTAGAACTATGCCAAATTTCATCGAAATCCGTTCAGCCGTTTAGGCAATCTCCAACAAACATCCATCCATCCATCTAAACTTTCGCATTTATAATATTAGTTAGATTAGTTAGATAAAACAGGCCGTTTTAACATTTTTCTATGACATTTATTGTATTACATTTCAGTGGAATCCAATTATCAAAATTCTTTTGCCAGAAATCCCGGGGTTCATTTGAATATAGACAAGCATTCAACAAAAGCATTCCGATCTGGTTTCTGACAATGTCACGTAGATATAAATTAACGTTGAAAATATTTGCTTTATAAATATTTTATTAGCTATGACAATACGTAGGGACTTTTGATTGAATTTGTTGAAGTTAAATCAATTTTGTTTTTAAACGTGTTCGTTAAAGGGACAATGTTTGTGACTCACAAGTTAATCAAAATTAAAGGTTTTAGGTATACTATTTGTATTTGAGTATTGTTTTTATTTATGTATTTTTTTTTATATAAAAGAAGGAGAAGAACTAGCACCACCACCACCGACATATCGACACCAACACTTTCCCAGCAATGTGGAAACGAGCACTTGTTAGACCAATACCTAAGAGTGTCTCGAT
>LD689013.1:1068988-1091096 GCA_003118335.3 Papilio memnon
ACCGCATCAGCTGAGCCTTCTCCTTTTGGCCAAGAATATTATTTTTTGTAAATTTAGTCTTTTTTGTGATTTATTATTTTGGTCAATAAATGGTGTTTTATTTTATTTTATTTATTTTTAACTAGCGGTGGGAACACAGAGGTGGTCACCAACGCCCATGGACATCCACAACACCAGAGGGACTGCAGATGCGTTGCCGGCCTTTGAGGAAATGGTAGGCTCGCTTCTTGAAGGACCCTAAATCGTACTGGTAATACCGCCGAGGACAGACCGTTCCACAAAGCGGCTGTGCGAGGCAGAAAGTTCCGCGAAAACCGCCGGTTGTGGAATGCCAGCCATCGTCATGTTATATTCTTCTATAGACTTCTATTCCAGTGCGGTGATTTATTACGAGGTACTGGCATATTCATATATAGTTTTCATAGCTTAGGACCGCGTACAGAAGCGTAAAGTTTTTGCTAACTACTGAAAGAGATGGTAACATGTTATCAGTTCAATTTGAAAATACATTAAAACAAGCACCTGTAAAATAACGAACGATTCTCCATGAAGATAAAATTGTAAATTTGAGCAGAGCTGCGGGATTACCAGCGATCGCTTTTATATTCTCGTAAAATTGCAAAATCCGATATCGTTAAAACGGAATAATTCAACAATTTTGTAACAATATCACTCTTCTGCCTCGTCATTATTTTATCACATAGAAAAATAACAGACTTATAAAGATTTGATTTTGATTTTTTATGAAATAAATAGAATTACAAACAAGCATTAATAATTCTATTAACGATTGTCTTTTTATTATAAAACGAAAAGCAATCTTACATAATAACACAATTCACATACCTCGCTATCGAGGACTCGTAGTCTACTCTATGACAGAGATGCTCTTAGCCATGCTGACCCAGTGCTGAAACACACATTGGCGAAGACCTAACAAAAATTTACCGGTTATAGTCAATCGCTTAACCCGTGAGCCAGCGTAGATGTAATCGTAGATGGGGACATACATTGGCTTTGGGTATTACCAAGTTATAAGAAAATACACATTGCATCATATTAGAGTCTATTTTTAGAACTATCCTATCCGTTTTTAAGTATTTATCAAAGGTTCAAGAGTCAATAATACCAAAACATTTCTATACATGTGTTGTTTCAGACTATCCACTACGTCTGTCTTTCATCGAAATCCGTTCAGCAGTTTAGACTACAAACTCTAACAAACATCCATTTATTTATCTAAACTTTTGCACTTGTTATATTAGTATGATTAGTAAGGGAGTTAATTTTTAGAAGAACTTTTAATCTCATTTTTTTTACATATTTATCAAAGGTTCAAAACTAAATTATGCGCTACCAAAACATATTTCTACTGACTAATTTAAAGAGGAAAAATTTGTGTTTTTGTATGTAACTCAAAAACTATTTCTGATAACTGATTTCAAAAATAATTTTGCCATTCAAAAATTAAATTTATAAGTAACACACTGTGTGTTTATTCAATTTTATAATACTGAGTTGGAAAAGTCACCGGTAAAAGCTAGTCTGGTTTTAAAGAAGTGGTGTAGGGTATCTTAAGAATATAATAGACAGGTCAACAAAGTACCAATTTTAAATTAATTCTAGTACTTGTGAATAATGCGTGTTTTCCTTCAAAAAAACCCATCTGCTCTGGTTATCGGCGTTACAGTCAAAGATCAGTTAATACTTGAACTGCGCTATGGTAAATGTTTGCTCGTATTTGATGTCTTTGTTTAACTCATAAACTTTGATCTTTGGACTTAGTTAAATATATTATTTATATACTGTCGCAAACTTCGTAAGCGCGGAATTAAAAAAAATGTCGTCTATAACATTCCCGCGTGCATCAGCTACCATCCCTTCAAAGTCCCGCCAAAATCAATACATCCGTTTCGGAGATAGCTGTCGGTCGACATTTTCACAGCGAGGAATTAAAAAAAAAGTAGCCTATAAGGCCGTGAAACTCATAATCAAATCCCCTATGTGTCAATTCAGTTGAAGTTATTGTTTAATGCGAGAAAAATATTTTTTTCTTCTGCGGCAGTGGAAGTGTTATTTACCGATAAGACTGTATACGTTTATGACAGATATATTTTACTCGACAACCCCGTTTATAAGAGCTGTACTGATTTGCTAACAATCATTATTTGCAAGAAGCTCGTTCTCACAAAATGTATCGTTTGTTGGCCTTTTTACTTTTGTCCAATTTTGCTGTAGGCCATTTTCATTATGACTTTGGTTATGATAACGACAGTGATTGTGATTCGGACTCAGGATCGCACGAGCTAAATGATGGACCCTTTCATGGACCCGGTCCCTTTCCAGGCCCTGGTCCTTTCCCAGGCCCTGGTCCTTTCCCAGGCCCTGGTCCTTTCCCAGGCCCTGGTCCTTTCCCAGGCCACGGTCCTTTCCCGTTCCCCGGACCTTACCCAGGCCCTGATTTCTTCCCCGGACCCGGTCCTTTCCCTGGCCCCGGACCTTTCCCTGGCCCCAAACCTTTACCTGGCCCCGGACCTTTTCCTGGCTCTTGTCCTGACCATGGACCTGATAACAACCGTCCAGAGGAAAGTGACTTCGACAAGCTGGCTCGTCATGTGATCTCTGCCGACAAGCAGGTGTACAACAGTTGCAAGCAGAGCTCCTACAGCCGGGTGCGCGTGCTGGCCGGCGTGGACTCGTACTCTCTCAAGTACAATCTACAGGAGTTCGCGGAGACCGGCATCAAGGTACAGATAAAACACCGCGTTATCTCGGTAACTGCGGAGTCGCAGGGCTTGGCCACCTTCAAGGACTTGAGAATCATCCCGGAAATTGTGAATGCAACTACCGCGACCTGGTTCTACGAGCAAGGTACTCTAACGGTTTTAATGAATTACAAAAATCCCCTGAAAACCGAAGTCGCTTTGGATTGTACAAGTAATATCAATGAATCTGTTATCGACGTCGCCAAAACGACGAATTCTCCGGACGATCTGAGAATTTTATCATAAATTTTGCAGCATAACTGCATCGAAAAGTTTATATTTATTCATGAAAAAAAAATCCAAATGCCATTGTTAAATGTCTCAATTTGTATTTTAAAATAAAACTTATCAACTTATGTGTACTTTTTTGACCAGTCGTTTTTAAATTAAAAAGGTTACTTCTGGATTATGTGATATTTCATTATCATAACATGTATTAAAACATTGTGTCTCTTGGAACAAAAAGTGCTTTAAACATTGTTAATTTTAATATTATTAAGTAGTTACTAATTACAACCGTTTATGTTCAATTTCTTGTTTTTATTTCATTTATTACTTTCCTACCATTATATACTTTGACTGTTAAACATATTGTAGAAATAAAACAAATCGTAACTATTTCAAAATAGCAAACAAATAGTTAATTAATGAGTACCAAAGTAAGCCGAGTGAAATCACCTGTGGTATTCCGCAGGGCTCAATCATCGGTCCCCTCTTATTCTTAATATATATAAATGATATAAGCAAGCTAGGACTGACAGGACACACCACACTCTATGCAGATGATAATTGTCTTTTTTATTTTGGTCATTCCATTCACGGTATTATTGCTCAGGCTCGAAGCGATTTATATATTTTACACGAGTGGCTAAAGTATAACCTACTCACAATTAATGTTTCTAAAACTTCCTACATGATTTTTTCATCTAAAAACAAAAAAATATCAAACCATGCTCCTTTACTAATCTTACTAATATTATAAATGCGAAAGTTTAGATGGATGGATGGATGGATGTTTGTTAGAGTTTGTAGCCTAAACGACTGAACGGATCTGGATGAAATTTGGAATAGATGTAGAACGTAGTCTAGAACAACACATAGGCTACTTACTTTTGTTTTTTTTAATTCCACGCGGACGGAGTCGCGGGCGAAAGGTAGTCAATAATAAAATTATAAATCAATCTAGCACTGAAAAATACCTTGGCCTACATTTAGATAGTAAACTAACTTGGAAAACACATATTAACAAAATACGCACAAAAATTAGCAGCCTGATTGGAGTTCTACGAAGAGCAAACAACTGCATCCCACCTCAGATTCGACACATTGTCTATAATTCTTTAGTTAAACCACATCTAGAATACTTAATAGAGGTATGGGGTTCTGCTCCAAAGACAACCTTGGATACCTTACAAAGAACTCAAAATAAACTTATTAAAATATTGTTTCGATTTAATTACCTTACACCAACTTCAGAAATTTAAGAAAAAATAATAAATTAAACATAAAACAACTTTACATATATAATACTTCCATTCTTATAAAAAAAATATTAACAGATGAGACAAATTCAAAAATAGAATTGTACTTAAAAAGAGGACTCATAGATATCAAACCAGAAACAAAGAAAAATTAAAATTATCTAACCCTAGAACAAATTATGGTCAATAAACTATAACTTTTGCGGGAGTACAGTTATATATTACTTTACCTAGACATGTAAGAGAGGAAAAGAAATTGTCGTTATTTAAAATTAAAGTAAAGAAAATTGTAAAGGAATTAAAATCTTAATGTATGTAATAAACTAGACTACTGGTGTAAAATGTAAATTTAAATGTAATGTTTCTCATCAAGCGAATTGTATTGTTAAGAGAAAATAAATATCTTAAACCACAAATATGAGAAGGTCTAAAGTATATAAAACTTACAAAGGCTATAAAAACTATTCAAAGGCCGCCAACGCATCTATAGTTCCTCTGATATTGCGGAAACCTTAAGAAGACGGGTGCTCCCGTTGCTCGTACGACCTAATACTATTTTTTACATTTGCTGTCGCCCACTACTTCCCACCGTAGGGAATCAAATATTAAAATTTCACTTCAGGTCGTATAATGTGTACGAACGAGCTAGCAGTGGAAGGCCACGCTTACAGACATACATGTCTGAAAACAATACATATTCTGTCACTAGTTTGTGCTGTGTCTATCAGTGTTGAATGATAAAACAGAGATTACAATAAAATGTAACTAACCTAGAGATTATTTAAAACTAGCTTTTGCCCGTGACTCCGTCTCCGCGGAATTATAAAAAAACTAGTTAAGTGGCCTATGTGTTTTTCCTGGCTATGTTCTACATCTAAGACCAATTTCATCGAGATCGTTCAGCCGTTTAGGCTACCAACTCTAACAAACATTCGTCCAAATTTTAGTAAGAAAGAATTAAGATTCGCAAGATCAAACATCTAAAAGGACAAAAATTCTCCGTACTTTATCCGTACTGCGTTGTGCCAGTATATGTTTTACTTCAAAAAACCCATTCACTTTAGTATCAGTGCCGGTTA
This sequence comes from Papilio memnon, assembly GCA_003118335.3. Taxonomy (NCBI): domain Eukaryota; kingdom Metazoa; phylum Arthropoda; class Insecta; order Lepidoptera; family Papilionidae; genus Papilio; species Papilio memnon. The sequence continues at coordinate 1,074,314 of LD689013.1, forward strand.
AAGGTCAGTTAAGTCCCTGATAAGTCTACATAAACACACATTAAAACGCTCGACAATCTCCTTAATAAACGTTGTACTAGTCCGCTAATAATCAATTTATGTGAAGTTGTTCAGGCAGAATGTATCGTTTGTTTGCCTTTTTGCTTTTGTTAAATTTGGCTTTTGGCCATTTTCATCATGACTTTGACTTTCCTCATGGTGGTGACGACGATTGTGATTCTGATGAATCGGGTCCGGATTCAGGTGAATTCTATCATGGACCCGGACCTCATCATTGGCCAGAACATCATCATGGTCCCGGATGGGGACACCCGAGGCATGAGCATCATCAGGAAAGTGACTTCGACAAGCTGGCTCGTCATGTAATCTCTGCCGACAAGCAGGTGTACAACAGTTGCAAGCAGAGCTCCTACAGCCGGGTGCGCGTGCTGGCCGGCGTGGACTCGTACTCTCTCAAGTACAATCTACAGGAGTTCGCGGAGACCGGCATCAAGGTACAGATAAAACACCGCGTTATCTCGGTAACTGCGGAGGCGCAGGGCTTGGCCACCTTCAAGGACTTGAGAATCATCCCGGAAATTGTGAATGCAACTACCGCGACCTGGTTCTACGAGCAAGGTACTCTAACGGTTTTAATGAATTACAAAAATCCCCTGAAAACCGAAGTCGCTTTGGATTGTACAAGTAATATCAATGAATCTGTTATCGATGTCGCCAAAACGACGAATTCTCACGACGATCTGAGAATTTTATCTTAAAGTTTGCAGCACTTCTTCGAAACATTTATTCATGAAAAATGTATGGTTAGATGTTTTAATTTGTATTTTGAAATAAAAAAATTCTACTTACATATTGTTTTATTGGCCAATTAATAATAAGACAAAGGCCACTTCTTCATTGTGATATTTGATTATTCCATTTTACTATCATAACATGTATTCAAACATTGAGCCAGTTTGAGGAGAATGACAAATATAGATTTATACAAGTGCTTCTACATTGCAAATAGTCTTTACATATTTGTAAATGCTGCGCCCTTCTGTACTCATACGTAAGACTTGTACGTTGGTCACGTGCAATCAATCAGAGCAGCGTAGCGCAGCCGGCGCGCCTGTTGCCACGCAACAGTTGTTCTGCGTACGTGATAAGCTTGCAGCGACAAACACATAGATAGTATTATATACTAGCTTTCGCCCGCGAGTCCGTCCGCTTGGAATTAAAATCTTGTATCCCGCCTTATTCTCTTGGCATAGATAAATAAAATATTGATAAACTATGTATCGAAAAGTGCATTAACAAATTGATTAAGACTAGCATATTTAGTAAGTGAAATATGCACAAATGTTAATGCATAATTGTCTGCACAAGAGTAACTATCACGAATTTTAAGGTATAATGTGTTGACAACAAACAGAGGCGCGTCCTCATTTCACTGCAATCTGTTTTAAAATTTTAACCGAGTTCTTTGAACAATTACGCCACAGAATTGTCCACTCACTGCTGTAACAGTTAACAAAGCCTTTTTTCCAGTTTTACTCTACAAGGATTGGAAATGTCGGTCTAACTTGAACAGTGTATTTAAAATTTGCAAAAACTCGGATCTTTAATGGAATAAAAATTAAATAAAAAATAGTGTAGACCGATAAGTTATCTGGCCCGGTGGGCATAAGTCTTACCACAGATAATATAATACTAAACTGTACATAATAACAACATTCTAAATTATGATAGCACAATAGCGCCCTCCTGTCAATAGTCATAAGGTCCTTTACGTACTGTATCTGTTCGTCATACTTTTTGTTTCATACCATTTTATAAGTCAACTAGCTACTCGCGGCTTCGTGCGCGCGGAAATAAAAATTATAGTAATGATAGCCAGTGACAACGTAGCTATTTATTGGTGAACGATTTTTTGATATCGGCCCAGTTTTTGAGTTATTTCAATACATACAAAAATGCTAATCTTTCCTCTTTATAACATTAGTATAGATTATGTAGGTTTTATGTCATTTGTGATAGATTCTAACAAAAGCAGCGCCGGTGATAACCGGGCCAGATATCCTTGGCTGGCTATTTAAATAGTAATCTGAAAATTTATCGCTTAAGATGCGCCTGAGAAATTAATTACCAACTTTAGAACATTTATATTGTCATGCTTGCTAAGTTGCGAATATGTCGGGTTTTATCAGCATGATAACATAATAAAAACTAACACTTCAAGTAGAGTGCTGTAATCATGTTGTTCGAAGGAACGGTGTGATATGCCTGAGTACATTAACTCAAAGTTTAGCCAAATCAGATATCATACTAATATAAAGAAAAAATGTTCTGAAATCTAAAAAATATATTTATAGTTAGATAAATAAATTATTGAAAAATTCTACAGTAATAAATTAAAAAGGCACATCGTTAGCAATCATAAATAAAAAGCTGGAGTAAGAGCAAAAACTCTATTCCAATAATGTTGGCCGATATCCAATGCTCATTTCTCTCCACAAAGCCTTTATAGGTTAAATAAGTATATATTTATACTAGAATTGAATTTATTCGCGTCGTTTCTTTTACATTTTCAATAAGGAATTTGTTTCGAAATACAATTTGTATGTTAACCTTAAACAATTTAACAGGAGTTTACAAATGATCAATATAAAACTATTGAATTTATAAAACCTCGTAGTTAATTTATAATAGCAACGAATTATGTTAATTGTTATCAAATAGGGAAATATTATATTATAATTTTCTTCTTCAATTACATTGATAACGTGATTTACTTGATTTTTCAAGTAAAATATGTGATTGATAATAAAAGAGTGGGTTTTTCAATTCTGCAGGAACGTCAATTATTTCTTTCGCTGATGACCTTTGCACTTTGTTTCGTTTGCCGTTTCGAGATAACACAGTTTAATGGACACGACTTAGACCACATTCATACGTGACCATTCCTTAACATTTTATATCGATAAATTATTCATTTGTTTTACAAATGATTTCAACAAATTTAATACAAGGATTGCGAGAGTAGACAACTTGTAAAATCCCCGGCATAATTGTTTTCGTATACAAACTAAAATCGTTAATCATTATCCTAATAAAATTACGAGTATGACCATCGAAAATTTAGCGGAAAACTTTTGTTTAAAATCTGTTTAGAACTTAGGTTTTAGTATTTTAGGACATACAGACCGCTTATAATATTGTAATCAATCATCCCTTTTGTTCGGTATAGATGTGTGTTCGTGTTCGTGTTCCGCACAGTAAAGTTGAATGGCCTCTATTCAAAAGTTTTTTTAATTGCTGTCTGACTGTTTTAGATCCTGATTGAGATTTTGGTTGATAGGAAATGTTCATGTTTTATGTATGAATTTTGGTGTAACTAATGAAAATCATCAAAAATCATAAACTGTCTTTATTTTGCCCTCCTTCTCATACATATATGAATGTTATTTTAAAAATAACATGTTGCTAGCTCTGTTGCAACGAAGCCAGTTTCTAAAAATAACATTGCAAATAAATTTGCTCGGTTTGTAAATGCGTATTTGACATTAATGTTTCTCCGCACTTCAAGTTGAAAATCGTTCGTAAAAACTATAATTTGCATAATTTGGATAAAATGCTGAACCGCCGAACGTTCAGTTTGAGCGTTTTTTGAAATGTTTAAATAAACTAAATCTTCTATGTAGTTTATTTTAGAAATAGATGCACGTTTATAATGTTTTAATTAAAGAGAATTAACACGTATTCGCAAAAATGTTCACGCAAATCTAAACACATAACTTTTGTTCTAAATTATTTATTTTTCATTCGTAAACAACAATTGTAGGCGTATAGTAACCGCTTCCACCTAACAAAATTAATGAGTGTATTTACCGACGATATCAACTTAAGTTATCATCATATAATTTATCGGCATCCGCGTGCATTCTATTGACTCCAATAAAACTGCAATATGGGTGTGCAGCACGGTTTTATGCCGCGGCATTGCCGGAACAGATGCAACGAATTGCACGAAACAAAACTAAAGCAGATGCCGCGAACTGTACAAAACACAACTAGAATTTTTTACACCACGTTGCAATTGATTACAACTTTTTTTTTATCTATTTCACTAACTGTCTGTAGCATTGTTGTTGCAATAAATGGGAGTGATAAAACTTCATAGAGTTATTGAAGTGAAGTATTCAATATTTTAGTAACAGTTTTAAGATATTGCTTTTTTCACATTAATTTAAAAATGTCGTCTCTATTTATTTATTACAGGCGAATTGTGATATTTTTTATAGCTTTTTTTAAATACTGTTGTAACAGATGTATCAAATTGCAGTACTTAAAAAAATAGAGTGCTTCAAAAGAATTTGTCGCAGGTAGCGTCGGGTTGCATAACTTTCTGAAACAGATTTTATTAATGAATTCCTACATGATGTAAATATTAGATACCATATAGATACTTGATTCTGAAAATATTTATAATATTAATTTATTAAAGCTTTAGTGATGGTCACTAATTAGAAATCAGGTTTAATCTGGTGTACTCTTGTTAATGTACAGACTAGATTCAGACCTGTCGGACGACCTAAGGTGAGTGGTTTAACATAACTGTTTGTTACATAGACGAACTAGTAGCAGCAACGTGTAACATTATTCATTTAATAACTTTCACTTCAGTTTCGTAAGCAATAAAGGTCAGAAATAAGATCAATAATAAAAAATGTCTATGAGTGCTTTTTTCTCTGTAATTTTTCATGTCATTTGTTTTGATTATTAATGTATAATATTATAGTTAAATATTTTTTCATTTCTCGTTTGTGTTTTTGAGCTAATTAAATGATTATTATTATTAAACTAGCTGTTCCCCTGCGGCTTCATCCGCGTGAAATTATAAAAACTTTATTTTATTGTTTACATTTGTCAAATGTCAAAATTCAAATACACAAATGACAACTAAGGTCTTTGACATTGACAAACTTGCTTCCTTGATGTTGGCAGCAACTTATGGTCTCTTTCCCACATTAGGATTTTTATCCAATTTATTTACCCCCTAAGTTTAATAGCGTGAAAATATATAGTCTAAAGCCTGACGTAAATGTAGGGCTTTTTATTAAAAAAATAATTATTCAAAAATATGCTGAGATGGCTGACATTATGGCTGACTACAAAGAAGTGTGTGTTTACGCTTTATTATATTAGTATAGATAGGAGGACATTTCCTCCACATTATTGTTAAGTTAACTTGTTCATCGTGCATCATAAAATTTACAAAGCCATTAAAAGTAAAGTATCCAGCAATATTCAAAATAAGTAGCGAGTTATAGTCGGTACAGTAATGCACCGCAGGCCGCAGTGTAATTTCCGTTGCGCTATCGTAAATAAAATCTATGAAATGGCATTTATAACATTCCGGTATGAACCGGTTCGTACCGCCGTCGGCCGGATGTTATCGATGACAAAAATTAAACGAATTTAAATTATGTAGTAAAAATTATTACTTATTAATGGAGAAACGAAGTCCATATGATTATAATCATACCTTTTTTATAGAAAGCGACAAATGAAAAACGAATCGATTAATATCAATTGATCCGATGAAAGTGGATGGATGGATGGATATCCGCAACGTCAGAGAAACAGATGTATTAAAATCACATTTAGCTAAAATAGTATGTTTGAATTACATTTCTTTTACATTGTATTCATTTATTTTTACATTTAATTTACATCATCGTCACAACAAAGTTATCTCAGTTCAGATGTAATTTCCTTTAAAAGTTATTTATGCTCTCTCTGAGTGTACTTCAACTTACAATAAGTGTCACGTACCGTACATTAGTTTACTTAAAAGTATGACTTACATTTATAAAAATATTTACTACGGTTACTTTTAATGCTTTCATAATTTTATTTGCGTTATAATTTCTTTATATAAAGCCAAATAATAAATTTATAATCTAATTTTGTATCCATAAATTCTATTGTCACCGTGTGTTCGCGATTCCCGCCGGTTAATTGCCTAGGTAAAAAAAGAAATATAACATTCTAGTGGAATTATTCACAAAGTTAAGATGTTCTATTTACACAAATTAGCTATTCGATGGAACATTGAACTTCAATACTTTGAAATTCAACGCGGATTGTAGAGATAAAAAAGTGGTAGTGACAGGCACGGGCTGGGCGCTGTAATTACCGCTTCGGTCGGAACTTTCGCGGCCAGAGATGGTTTTTGTTCCATTCCAGTTTCCTAACTATTGTCCAAACCATGTTCAATTTACATTTCACCGGATACATAGTAACTATTGATAAAAAATAATCAAATAAGAAGATAAATGTGTTATATGTAGCTCTACATATTACGGAGTGTGATATTGTCATTCACGATTTGAGTAACTAAAGGGCATTCTCAACGTATACTCGTATATTAGTCATATAAATTAGCATACTAATGAAAGAAAGAGATGGATGGATTGCGTGAAAGGTGACATGATCAAGAAGGGAGTGATGACTGAGATGACGTATGATAGAGTTATGTGGAGGACAAAAACCTATTGCGCCGCTACGGGAGTAGGATAAGGAGGAAGATGATGATGACTAATCAACGACGATTAAAGAGTTGAAACTCGTGTTTAACTAAACACTGTCTAACGATATATTTGGGATGATATAGAGATTTGTTAATAAAACCTATCTAAGTTCGCACCGTGTAGAACTCAACCGCCGTTACATTAGTATTGTCCGAATGCTAGTTGTAGAAATTGGCGACTGTCCAGCGAATGTGAAAGGTCAATGTAATTCTTTGAGGATCTCATAGATAAAGCTCCGTGTGACATTAACTAGAATAAATGCTTCACAAATTACAATTATTTATGTCAGTGCGGATTTAACGGTAGAGGGTGTTTTGATATATGAAACATTATTTATAAATGTCAAGTACTATAAGATACCTATATTTGATGTCACAGCTGTCGCTGTACAGTAAACTTCAAAAATATGTACGTATTTTGTTTTGAATTTAACCGATAGAAAACAAAAGTCTTAAGAGAGGTTTAATTAATATTAATATTAATGATTGTTAAGTAATAAATACAGATTTTTTTGTTGAATTGTGTTCAACTGTTGAACTTTCTAAACGCAGAAATATAGCTCTGTTTTTGAAATGATTTATGGATCTTGAGAATTAATGATTCGATTTGTGTAATGACTTCTTTTTGCTATAATTTTTTGTGTAAATACTAATTTTAGAAGGTAGTCAAAGTTTTAACTTCACATTGTTGAGTAGAAAAAGTCTTTAACGGTTTTCACAAAGTTAATCGTAAATTGCTAAATTGTAAGTTTTTTTTTTTATACGATAAGGTGGCAAACAAGCAAGCGGCCACCTAAATCTGCCGAAATGGCGAAACGACCGCTGCCCATAGACATCCGCAATTGCAGATGCGTTGCCTACCCTAAATCGACGGAGGAGGAGACGCACATAAAGAGGATATTTCCCATTACTATGCGTCTCCTCCACCGTAAAATCCACTTTCCCATCCAAACCTTTCATTATAAGAAAAGGGCGGAATGGGAAACGGACTAAAGTTGGGCCTCCGGCACCACACTCATCAGACGAAACGAGGAATTGCTCCCGCTTCACGCCTGTCTTCTGTGTGGTCGTGGTATTGCTGGGGGCGAGCCGACCCATTCGTGCTAAGATGTTAAAGCGGGCTCTACCACTGTTGTTGTTACTGATTATAAGTCATTTTTGCCGTTGTATTAAAGTTTCACAGGGATGGAGGCGTTCGACCTTCGCGATATTATAAGCTATTTTTTAAGCTTTAAAATGTTAAAGGTGTAAGGTATGACAAATGACGGTGTGGCTGAGCTGAGCCACGGAAGACAAATGGTGTCGACGCAAGCAGCAAGCGACGCCGGCAGCTTACCTGCGCGTTTGTTTCTAATATTAAGCCCGCTAAAGACGCTCAGTTCTAAGTGACAGTTTTAACTGAAACATTGTACTGTTCAGTAAAAAAAATCTGCTAGAATTGTTCTTATGTATTTACCTTTCGACCCAACTCACAACAGATCATAATTAGCATAAGTGTTACTATAATTATTCCAAAAAGTTGTATTTAAAACCCACTGTTGTTTGAAGGCATAACTGATCTTTATAAATGGATAGGTCATTACCTGGAAATGAAAGCCTTCGATCCGACTTAAACGCACGTGGATGTTAATGACAGTTAATTCTACCTCTATTATTAGTTTGAATCCACAGTACCGCCACCAAACGCGAAAGTCAGCGCCAAAATGACGAAAATCAAATTACCGCCTAATACTACGTCTTATAGCCGCATTTAGAGGTAAGTAGAGATAATCATTAATAGGTTATCTGTCTCGCAGAGTTTTTAAAGACATCTTTAAATTACTTAATTAAGATGATGTTGTTTTTTTAAATAGTTCAGTTTCACTTAAATAACTAGTCTCTTTAGTATTTTTATTCTAATTGACAATTAAAATCATAAGGGTTTTTTCGTAATGTACAATAAAGCGTGTGTTTAATTGAATTTAACTATAATATTACCGTAAAGAAACCTTATATTATGGCATTATGCTAAAAACATACGGCGTCCTCCTCCAAAATTGGCAATTACCACTTCCACGCAGTGGAAACCTTTATAACAACGTGCGGGCCACGAAACACGCGAGAAATATCAAGTATTGTAACGAAGTAGGTCTTCTAATAAAATACATTAAACTTTACTATAAAACTATTTAAGTACTAGACACTCATTATTATTTAATAGTTTTAGATTATGAAGATTGGTAGAGAAAAATGATTAATAAAAGTGAATTGGTTGAAAGTTAGCTGAATATAGTGTTTATGTCATTAAAAATTATTCAAGTCGATCGCTCATTGTCTGGCCAACCCTACAATTTCTATATCTGGCTAAATGGAGTCTGGGTTTTATTTGGTGTAAAAATATGTTACTACCGCCTGTTCTGGTAGTCCCTCGACCTTTACCAAATTAGGGACGTATCCGAAACTTTTAACGAACAACTAAACATACATATTACTTTACCTTTAAAATGATTGTTGAAAATTACATTGTTATTATTATATACTAACTAGCTTTCGCCTGCAACTCCGTCAGCGCGGAATTAAAAAACACAAGCCTTTGTGTTCTTCCAGACTATGTTCTACAGTTGTGCCAAATTTCATCGAGATCCGTACAGCTTGAGTTCAGTTTGTAAACTTTTTTTTTATACGATAAGGTGGCAAACGAGCAAGCGGCCACCCAAATCCGCCGAAATGGCAGAGCGACCGCTGCCCAAGACATCCGCAATTGCAGATGCCTACCGTAAATCGACGGAGGAGGAGACGCACATAAAGAGGATATTCCCCTTCATATGCATCTCCTCCACCGTCAAATCCACTTTCCCATCCAATCCTTTCCTTATAAGAAAAGGGTGGAACGAGAGAGGGACTAAAATTGGGCCTCCGGCACCACACTCATCAGACTGTACGCGGAATTGCTTCCACTTCACGCCTGTCTTCTGTTTGGGCGTGACATTGCACCGGGCGAGCCGACCCATTCGTGCTAAGATGTTGAAGCGGGCTCTACCACTGTAAAAACTGTAACAAACATCCATCGATCCATCTAAACATTCCAAATATAATTAAAATAAAAGTTTGTAGTAAAGGCAGACGTTATTAAATTTTCTATGGACGTATAGACATTCCTATTATTAGTTAGATGTCGGTAAATATTATTTTTCATTAGAGATAATATTAATAACTGTAGGAATGAAAGTAATACAGCGGAAAATTTAATTTCCCTAATGTTCGGCCTTGAGCGGAGATAAGCTTGTTTGTTATAAGGTCTGAAGTACAAAGTAAATTACGACAAACTGCGCACCCTTATGAGCTTTCGAACAACGGACTGATTTTTTCCTTATAACTACTTAAGTAAGTTATTGGTATAAGTATTAATAAGGATCTATTACTGAAACTTAATGTACTATCGGTAAGAAATTATTTTTTACGATTTATTGATTTACTTCGCGTCACTTCATAAGACTAGATATTTAGTAAATTGTCGATTCTCAAAGTATGTCGGTAACACAAGAAAAATATTTCTCAAATGTCCAAACCTTAATGTGAAGAAACACTCAACACAACACGTTAAATTTTACGAAAGCTTCCACCTGAACTTAGTTGAACAACTTCAAGTTTCCGAAACGGCCATCTTATGTTATTTTATATGAAAAAATTGCGACTTTTAAGTTACATCACTTACAAACGTTTTTAAAAAGCACAACGACGTAACTTATGTGATGTTCCTTGTTAAATATTTTATACGTTTAACATTGTATAAGTTCACTGTCCATGTATTTATGTCCTTTCTATGAATTATACACCTTTGTAGGTTCAATTTTATTAACCTTTTATTAAGCTTGAAGCTATGATGCTAGCCTTTTAAGCGTTGATACTATTATTCTTGAGTCAGATTAATTGTTAACTATTGAAAGCGATCGCTTCGTTATTTCAGCGAATTCAGGTGGCCACATGCTCGTTTGCCACCTTTTAATATAAAAGAATAATTATGTCATATAAGGAATGTATTTGTACAATGAATGTGTTGAAAGATATTTGAACGCAACGCAGTAACATTCTCATTTGACGTCGGCAAGCCATTAAATAAATTTACTCACATTTTATGAAAAGCGTTAAAAAGACCTCTTCCTTTCTTTGAAAGGTTTCTTTATCTCTCCGTCGCGGTAAATTAACTTCGTATTCAGACGGTTTTAGTCTCGGACAATTTTATAGCTTCCTACCACATTAAATGACACGTTCAATATAGCTTTATAACATGTATTTATTATGCAAATGTTAAATTGCTTCGAGTATTTTTTTGTTGCTTTTTTTCATAAGGTGCTAAACGACAGTCCTGCTGCCTGAATTCCGTCTATAATATTCCTCTGGCACGCAAACTTATCTGACGAAATGTGATATTACCTGCACTACACTCCTGTCTTTTGTGTGGTCACGGTATGGTACCGGACGATCCTGCACCTTCTTTCAACAGATGTTGCTGGTGTCTATCGCTGTTAAAAGGTTCAAGTTCTCTTTATTAATTCAACTACAGTAATTTTTAATAAATTTGATTTGAATTTTTAAATAAGTGACAAAATATGTGACCATAAAATCCACGTGTACAGTAAGGAAAATATTACTTCAGTTATTGGGCGTTATTTGATTTCTTTCCCCAGAAACTCTGTTACCAACGGAGCAACGCAAATATCCATTTATCTTGTTTTGCTCTGCGGAAAATATTGGTTCGAAGAAAATCCATGCTAAAGTTTACGTTATTCTTGAAATGAATATATTTTACGAAAAAGTATAAGAACCGAGCATCAGTCTTCAAAATCAGTCAAATCATCTATACTTATATAATAAAGCGTAAAAACACACTTCTTTGTTGCCTAAGATGTCAGCAATTACAACATATTTTTGAATAATTCTTTTTTTAATAAAAAGTCCTACACTTACGTCACGCTTAGGGCTATATATTTTCACGCCATTAAACTTAGGGGGTAAATATTTTGCATAAAAACCCTAATGTGGGAAAGATACTATATATATATACGTTTCTGCCAACATCAAGGAAGTGAGGTTGCCATGGTTTGTCATCATGTCGTCATTTTGACATTTGCAATTGATAATTTTAAAGTTTTTTTATATTATAAGGTGGCAAACGAGCAAGCGGCCCTGAATCCGCCAAAATGGCTAAGAGCCCGCTGCCCATAAACATTCGCGATAGCGGATGCGTTGCCTACCTTTTATCGACGGAGGAGGAGACGCACATAAACAGGATATTTCCTCTTCCTACACGTCTCCTCCACCGTCAAATCCACGTTCCCTTTCTATCCTATTCTTATGAGAAAAAGGGTGGGAAGGAAAAGGGTTTAACAGTGGTAGAGCCCGCTTTAACATCTTAGCACGAATGGGTCGGCTCGCCCGGTGCAATACCACGACCACACAGAAGACAGGCGTGAAGTGGGAGCAATTCCGCGTTTCGTCTGATGAGTGTGGTGCCGGTGGTCCAACTTTAGTCCCTTTCCCGTTCTGCCTTTTTCTTATAAGGAAAGGTTTGGATGGCAAAGTGGATGTGACGGTGGAGGAGACGCATAGGAAGGGGAAATATCCTCTTTATGTGCGTCTCCTCCTCCGTCGATTTAGGGTAGGCAACGCATCTGCAATTGCGGATGTCTATGGGCAGCGGTCACTTCGCCATTTCGGCGGATTTAGGTGGCCGCTTGCTCGTTTGCCACCTTTTAGTATAAAAAAAAAGGGACTAAAGTTGGGCTTCCAGTACAAAAATATCAGTCGAAGTGTTATTTTTAATATCAATCAGTTTATGTTCTAAGTTATTGGTCGATGTTTTATAATTTAGATGTTATATGTTGCAGTTAGGTATAATTAACAATTATAAATAATATATTTTGAATTACAAAACAAAAGTCATCGACTCACCATCACTGGCTAATTCTTTATTTATGTTGAATTACGTAATTAGAAGCGAAAGTATTTAAGTGTTAAATATTCTTTGATACAATTCACGACTGGCAAAAGCGGCGTAATTACAAAACTCTGGCGAAAGTTTTATAACAGAATTATTGAATCGAGCAGCGAGTTTCAAAGTTAAATTGTGTGGTAATAAGTATTACCTTTACGATTTTCGTATCTACAGCCGACAAGATTTATCTACGTTTTAATGCAAATATTACGATGTTTTGAATTAAAAGCTCTATATGGTTTGTATTTAACGAATGTAGAATAGTATGATTAAAATTTATTTATCGTTGTAAGAACATCACTATTTTTAAATCTTCATTCAGTAGTTACGTAAAGATTTTCCTTTAAAAAAGTTAGTATGAAGTTTCTGAAATGCAGATTTTAGTATAAATAATGTATTGTTTTATTTTATTGGAAAGGCGAGCGTTATTATCAAAATGGCCGCTTAGTGGCTCCCACAGGACCCATTTTAAACAGGTTATTGGACTCGCCTTCCTTATTTATAACGGTCCTAATTGTTATTTCGTACACTTAATTTATATTTATTTCCAGTTATTTAATATTTTACATTAAAACTATACCATAAGAATGTAAACGTATAATTCAGTTACGTTGCAGTCACATAGTATTCTTGAAACCAATCTGGATAACATTTCCAAACATGGATTGCCTGGTACATCGAAAAGGTTTCTAACTTTTTAAATTTCCTGCGGCAAGTGTTGGGCAACAGCCAGTCTACCAAAATATTACAAGTACGTTATTTGGTTATGAAATTTACCAGAAATATTTTACAGTAAATCAAATTACTGAAAACATTTTTGCTTCGCATATTTCCGTCAGCTTCCCCGCAATGTTTACGTTATCGCTGCTTATTGCCAATTTTATTCTTCTGGCGTACGCCGTGTTATTTGATATACGTTTCTCTGAAATTCAGTAATCAGTGCAACAACGTACAAATAATTGTGTTTCTTTTACCAGTAATTTCATTTCACTTTTAGTATAGACGAAATTAAATAATTATGTCATATGTATCTTTAGTATTAGTTGTAGATTCATCAGGATAACTGGAGACAAGTCTACTGCCATGAGTTTGCTCAGGACTTGGACGTACATCTGAAAAATTAAACGTGTTGAGATGTCCTAAACTCGTCTATAATTATCTGTCAGTGACAAGATTAGCGTATACTGTAAACCTTACTGCTCCTTATGGGAAATTAAACCCTAAAACGCGAATATTCGCAAACATTTTTAAAAGTGGAGCCCCCATATAACGCGATTAATGGCTCTGTCCTGTTGAAAAACGTGTTATGCGGGCAATTCCAACGACGTTAAAAAAACCGTTAACGGCGTTTTTGAGGGTTATTTGCTGTAAGTTTTAATAGAGCTTTCAGAGAAAAATCAGTAGCAGTCTTGACCGAATAGTGAAAAGTTCGATTGAAAACAAAAGTAACTTGATAGCTTTGGTTCTTTGATCATTTCAAATCTAGAATAATACTTAAACACTGTACAAATAAAGCTAATTTGTCAGTGAGTTAAACGTAGGGTTGAATTCTTTTATTAATCTCTATTTGCTTGAGGCGTCGGAAAAATGTTTTTTTCTCTAGAATCCGTTATCTAGTGAATGATTGACGAGATGTCGCGCTAACAAAAAAAGTAACACGGAATGACACGCTTGTGACAAGTTACGGCTGACACTCATATTTCTTGTGTGTATTTTCCCCCTAATAATCTAACGAGTATATGGCTATAGTATTTTTGTTGGCGGAACAGGCGTGTGTTTCAGAAGAGTGAAGTTTAGTATACTATTATCTTTGTCGATAATTTATATTTAAGGTTATTTTAATGAATATAAAATAAGTTCGAGTTCGGAATGTAATTTTACTAAATATCTATTCAGTCTCCGTGTTCATTTAACTTTGTCCAAACTTTTTGATGAAACGTTTACATGTTTATTCAACACGCGAACTCTCCGCGTACTTTTTCAATATCACTCGGCTTTGTGATACTTTTGTACTTGAACATGAATTCTCTTGGAACTGGCGGCAACCTCTATTTGTTATTAGTTTTGTTATATACCACTGATAAGAGAAAATATCCTCCTAGAAAACTTTTTTAGTATATTAATAAGGATGGCCAAACATCATACTTCTAAAATATCTACCATAAAATGACATAGGACATAGCACATATAATCGTTTGATACTAAACATGACCTAAATGATGATGCCTATTTCCACCAACTACTCCATACAGTATTCTTAGACAGGTGTCGCAGTGTCAGGTCTCTTTTTAAGGTTCTCTTTAAAAGAGCAAAAATATGACGAAGTGACACGTTAGTGTGTACAAAAATTCTATCAAGGGACACCTAAATTGAAGGTATGGGAAAATAGTCCTTTAACCTCGTCATGGAAACATTTTTTTAAATAATTAGTAAACTTATAAGTGTATACATAGAAAAATTTCATTGCTCAACTTTCTTCATAGAAATTGTTAGAAGAAAACAAATTAAAGGTGTTCTGGTTGCCGAACGATTTCACTTCAAATAATCTTTGGTTTGTGTTGAAGTTGGCAACTTTCCGCGGTCGAATCGCTTTGTAATTATGCTGTTTGAATTGAGATTGCTCTTACATTTGAGGTAAAAAGGTTTGTTAAGTTTTATACAAATTTTGCAGCTTTCCCGATTGCTTCCTTTTAACTTTAATGTTTTTCTTGTTCATTTATCGGAATTATGGTCGTAAGTCAATTTGTTTTTTACAAAGAAATTATTTGTATTATTTAACTAACAGTTGCCCCCGACTCTGACCTCACGGAATTTAAAATAAATATCTATACCAAATTTCGAGATCCGTTGAGTCGTTCTGGTTACAAACATTCATCTTTTTAGTTGTTAATTTGTATTAGTTAAAAATTGCACAACTATCTGGAATGTTTTATTTTATGCAATAAAACTAAGAAAGAGTACATTTAAAAACTGAAATTTATTACGTGAACAAGTTAGGCAGTGGTACTGAGACTATCAGCCATTTTGAGTAAAATACTTCTCAACAAATTCGCAACTACTGGATAATTATGTCCCAAGAGAGATACTCGAAGCTGTGGCACGCAAATCTGTAAAGTAAATGAGTATTAAAGAATTGTTTTTATAATTTTGTGCACTTTAAATTGTTTTAATTAAAATGAAACGAAGAATAAAAACAAACTTGTAAAAATGTATTACTGTACTTTTTTTTTTTTTTTTGTGACTGATTTGCCACTGTTTGCCTTAAGGAGGCATTTACAGTTTCACCGGGATTGAGGTACTACTGTACTACTGTACTTTAATAATTCTAAGAACTTACAACAGCAAGGAGGACAAACAGGAGTGGACAGAGTAGGTTAACGACCAAAGCGAACAGCGTGCGGGCCAGCCACCATAGCCCGAATACGATCAGCACGCTGCCCACCATTATCTGTGTTTCAACAAATACATTGAACTACTCAATAAAACAAAAAATGAGCGAGTCTACTTTCAAAGTGAGGATATTTCCTTAACCTGTAAATCCCTTTCCTAAATCCACTATCTTTTCCTATCTATTTTTTAGAAAGAGAACAGGTCTTGGGGAGAGGTAAACCGAACGAGATTCGTCCCGCGTCTCCATCAAAGGACGGAACTACTAACGGCCTGATTGTGTTTTTGCAGATTTTATTAGTTACCTAGACTTCATAAATGCCTATAGTCAAGAATTACCTGAGCTTCTTCATGCGTTTGCAGCCAGGATCGAAAAAATTCGACGGCTTTTTTAGATTCGCTCGCGTATTGATTACAAGTTGCTTGAGACATGCTAAACTAGAAGATTAAAGATAAAATAAATAATGGTTAATGTTTAAAGTTTTGGATAAAAGGTGTTTAGTATATTCTTTAGTACGTACAGAGCGATCTACAAATGGTTTTTCCCAGGCATCCATCGTATACCTGCCTTCGGAAACACTGTTTAAAATATGCGCTGAAGTAAGAAGTGATAACAAGAGACTTTTCTTTAAACATCGACGGTCTGGAATAAACAATATTTAAAGGATAGACATTTTATAACAATGATTATTAGCTGCGGTCTTATTAATAATGTATGGTCTAATTATAACAAATGCATAATAAAAGATTAATAATCCACTTTCTTATTCCACTAACATTATTATTGGACTCTGCTTTTAGGTTGAGTGCGTAGTACAAGCGTTTTTTAACTGCGGTTGTTTTTTTTT
>LD689013.1:1096030-1117211 GCA_003118335.3 Papilio memnon
CAATAACCATAAACACTCGACACTGGCCCAATCCGCTGAGGGAGAGCCATAAACAAGAAATAGATAGATAGAACATTATTATTCATTAATATATTTGTAGGCAATGATAATTAATTATGGTATTGGCTGTTAATGGATTTTATTCATACCAAATGATTTAAGGGCTGGAAGCTTTCGACTATAATTATGTCAAGAATATAGAAGCTATTGTATATCTGTTTACTGATTGAGAATATATACATATTAAGAACTTAATACAGAATAACTTATCTATCATTATAAAAAGATTTACCTTTATTATAAGATCTTTTAAGTATTCAAACTAATATTATAGACAGGAAAGTTTTGATTGTACGTTACTACTGTTGAAACTAGTGACTCGATTTTAAAAATTCTTTGGCGATTAGAAAGCGACATTATCACAGATTTATATTATTCTGTGAGAATGTCGCTTTCTAATGGCCAAAGAATTTACGAACGGCTACCAATATTAAGGGTATAGTTATTAAAAGACATGAGATCGCCAGTTCAGAATATGAAGACGATCAGAATTACCAAAATATTAAATTACATTAGAGTTGTATAATTCAAACCTGGAATTGATATAATTTGTAACATGGTGATGAGAATTGTTTAGCCATTTTTATAATTTCAAAATCACAGCGTAAAATAATGTTACATAACTGTTCCCTCGCGCTTCGTTGTCCAACAAATTCGATGTTTCATGTTTGACGTGAGGTTTTTAATTCGATTTTTCGTTATGTGTCAATTGAAATATAACTGATTTATTTTTCTATCATCCGTTGTTTTAACAAAAAGGTTTTTACACGTTTGAACGAAATTAAAAAAAATGGTGACGGTCAATGAAACACAGTAATATTTTGATTAATTTGGTTTATTATGATGTCTGTATTTTGAATATTTTTATCTGATCACGTTTATCTACGTAATACAATGTGAGGAAGAATATATTCTAGAGCTTACTGAGAATTTGAAGTTGTTAGTTTATACAATATTTTTAATCTCAGTTGAAAAACAACAAGTCTTATGTAAATGCTGACATTGATAATTAGCTTCTTATAAATTAATATTTATAATAATTTTACAATTAAAGCATGTAATATACAATAATGTACAATTTCAACGTTTTAATTTATAAATTCTGTTTCTAATAAATAACATAACTTAATTAAACATATTTAAGTCAACGTGGGGATTCCTCAAGGTTCATATCTGAGACATTTATTTCTTTGATGTGGTTGGAATTAGGTGTAAAATTTCAAAGTAAAGTAAAACTACGATCAATTCCTATATTTTTGTGGCCAAATTCTGAATCGAATTTCAAACACTTGACTTCGTAATCGCCGCTTTCAATCTACCAGACGCAATATTTGGAGTTTAAGCGTGGCCTAATCATTTAAGACTGTGTTACATATTTGATGTCGTTTCAGTATTTGGCCGGTATAACGCAAACATCTGACGTTTGAACATCTAGGAAGGTTAAAAAAGTTCTTTAATGTAAATAACTTCTTATTTGTCTACAATAGAGAAATCTAAAAAGGCCTAATGAATTAATGAAAGCGATTTGGATTATGAATATTGGATATATTAAACATTTTTTTTAATCTGTAGATTTTATGGATTTTTTTATTAATATTTAAATGTATTATATTTGTATGACTGATGTATGGAAGCAAAGATAATTTCCCCTTTCATAATATTTACATCAACACTTAAATTTATATTTACAACAAACATATTCACTAAACGTCTTTCATAACAACTATATATTTTACAAGACTATATAATTATATAAATAGAGATCTATCTGAAATAAATTTAAATTACTTTAATGAATAAAATCAACTTGAATGGAATAAATAATCCGAGAAATATGTGCAGTGATTTTTTCATAAGTAAACGTAGTTAATTACATTAATAATTTTCACATTATTCTAGAAAGTTCTTAAAATAACAATGACCTCAGTGCATCAAATATAACGTAAATATTAACACATGTTTTACAATTTCTATTTTATATACAAGAAGTTTGCAAATAACAAACAAATCTGATATGCTTTATTATCGAAATATTATCCATATTTTTGTTCCTAATCTTACCAAACTAATAATCACAGAAAAGACTAGCATGTACATATTTTAATAAATAGTAACTCTATAATACTGTTTCAATAATTTTAAAACATTTAAACGTCACATAACAATATAATCTTAAATTATAAATCAAATCATGTTAGAAATTACAAAATGTATTTGGTAGTATTGCTTTAAATTAATATATTTCAGTGAATACTCAGTGGTAAGTACAGACGTTACTCGTGTTGAATTGCCAATTACCTCATGACGTCACGGGTACAGTACTGAAGAGATTATCGCACGAGAACTAATGGGGGGGGGGGGGGATTTTTTTTTAGGGGAATTTTTCATCCACATACATACGCGCGCCTTTTATACACTTTTCACACTGTCACTTCTTCTGTGAAACGACTTTTGTCATCTAAATTTATAACTATAGCATGAGTTCTCGCGTGTCCTGACCTCACACCACCTCTCACTGATTCTGAAGCACTTGGACTCGTTCTCGTTTCACTTCTATCACTTGTACTCGTGCTTGGAACATTTCTATTATTTGTGCTCGTGCTCGGATCATTTCTGTTGACTGCACTAGTACTTGGTCCATTTCTGTTAGCTTTACTAGTGCTTGGCACATCTCTGTTTGCTGTACTAGTGCTCCGTGCATCTCTATATGCCGTACTAGTGCTTGGTACATCTCTGTTTGCTGTACTAGTGCTCGGTTCATCTCTATATGCCGTACTAGTGCTCGGTTCATCTCTATATGCTGTACTAGTGCTCGGTAAATTTCTATATACCGTACTAGTGCTCGGTTCATCTCTGTATGCCTTACTAGTGCTTGGTTCATCTCTATATGCTGTACTAGTGCTCGGTAAATCTCTATATGCCGTACTGGTGCTCGGTAAATCTCTATATGCCGTACTAGTGCTCGGTAAATCTCTATATGCCGTACTAGTGCTCGGTAAATCTCTATATGCCGTGCTAGTGCTCTGTATATCTCTGCTGTCCCTACTAGTACTGGGTAAATTTCTAGCTGTACTAGTACTTGGTAGATTTCGGTTCGCAGTACTAGTACTCGGTGCGTTTATATTAGACATGTCTGGTGGTCGAACATCGCTGCAATTAGCTTCCCCGGATATTCTAAAAACACCATTTTGTGTTTCCTCATTGTGTTCCTGGTCGTCTTTCTTTTTCGGCGAGTCAGTTGTGACGTCAGTTTGACTTTGTTCAGCATTGCTAGTTTCCCCGCTTTTAGTTGGTGTGGCTCTTTGTCTGCAAGTAGGAGGTGCTTCACAGATGATATCTCTGCCACTGCTGCTGGACTCCTCTCCCGGGGTAACGTTGCACATGAGTCTGCCGGCGACTGCATTGAACACGTTGTTCAATCTTAACGGCGCCGAGCACTCGGCCGCGTTGCCTCTGCGTTCGTTGCGGTTTGCGGCGTCTCGCATCTCCGAGATACATCTCGCGATGTTAGAACTGGACCCGCAACGCTCTTGCAGTTTATCAAGTTGACTGCAAAGCTTTTTAAATTCCTCCTAATAAAAATAAAACATACAACAACATTTTGCAGAAAAACTTATTGAGCAAACGAGATATTAACGTTTATAGTCATTAAAATTTAATTACCTCTAATTCTCGTTCAGTCATATTGTCACAAAAATGTGTGTTGTTTGTCGTCATGGTGTAGGTAGAGTCAGCAGGTCGGGTGCGGAACTTGCCTGTCTTGTCCTTGTCGTCCTTGCCATGCCCTCTCAACACCATGTACGCCTGCAATAATATCACACAGTGTGATAAACAACTTGCTTCCTATATACAACAAATTGGGAACAAAAACAGCTTCCCAACATGGCGTATTTTCAACTTATTATCTTAATATTGTAATTTGTATAGTTCGTATAAAATATGGCAATTATCATCTTTGAAGTCTGACGGTGAGACTCGTTAAAACTAACATATTATTATAATATTAAATTTTCTTAAATAGTATTATCAAATCCTTAGTGTTTCTGTTTGTGAATCTATTGCGCTAAAAGATTCTATGTACATTTACATAGTAACCAAAACATCCGTTACCTTACTTCCAAATATGAACAGCAAGAGTACCGTGACTGTCAGTTGCGTGTGACAGAAAAATATTATGTAGAGCAGATCCGGATTCGCTGGAGATTGTAAGAACAACCTGCAAAGGAAGATTATATCAAAAAAAATATTCATGATTATTTTATTCATATTGATATGAATAAATCATCTAATTTCGTATAGCAAACTGACACATTCCTTATAGTACTTACATGTATTTTATTGAAACAAGTAATAAATAACAAGTCTTTGACGGTTCATATCAAGTTAGAATCAAAACAAAACGTTGAGATGGAATACCATTCTGTGCTTAATCACTTAACCTTCCGTTACTATAGTATTATGAAACAACATTGAACTAAAGTAATCCTTTCAATTTGATTGAAATCAGACTTGAGCAATGAGACTTGATGGATGGAGACGTTTGTAACTAATCATACGAGTATATGTCGTACTCCAATATTTGTAATATTAGTTATTAGCGGTTTATTTAAGCATTCCAAGGGTTCCTTACGATACAGTTATTAAAATATTAATTACAATAAAAATAGTAGTGA
Organism: Papilio memnon; assembly: GCA_003118335.3. Lineage (NCBI taxonomy): Eukaryota > Metazoa > Arthropoda > Insecta > Lepidoptera > Papilionidae > Papilio > Papilio memnon. Next base: position 1,100,764 of record LD689013.1, read on the forward strand.
TAAATAGAAAATGATTATTAACAACGTAATGAAGAAGAGCTACTTAGTTTAAATGAATGGGCAGTGTAAATCGCTCATTAAGCCTATACTATTGGGCTCCCTATGTGAACACTTAACCACTCTGCGTCGATAGCAAGAGTACGAAGGACATGTAATGTTACTCACATAGATATATTGAGGAAGCCAGAGAGTAAGAACTCATTGTAGATAGCCATAGAGATGAAGCGGCTCTCGTTGAAGTCTGAAGGCGCTTTCCGCACCATGATGCACAGCCGGATCCCCCACATCAGAAATATCACTTCCACTGACAACAAACAAATCACACTACAATGATACGAGCTTTTTTATTTGACTCTGAGGTTGTAAAACTTTCAATTCATTGACTAAAAAACAATATTTATGTTAGATTTTGTGAGAATTTTGTAGGTTTTAACCTTTAAGCATAAAGATAGCCATAAACTTTTATATCAAAACTGTATGGTTTGTACATACTAGGGTTTGCTCCTCATGTGTTGGCTACATATACTCACGTGTTGTGAAGGAATGATCCCACCAGTCAGTGTTACATAAGTAAGCTTTAAGGTCTTCTCTGGTGCGCCCCACGATGACGGCGGGCGGCGCCACCAGCGTACGTATAGAGAGCAGCACGCACGCCACGCCCACTATCACACCGATACGACGCAGCAGGTACATATCTGATATCTTCACAGCTTTCGCTGACCGCACTTGGAATATCATCGATATCCTGTTGAATGAAATCTATGTCAAATCTATACTAATATTATAAAGTTGAAAGATTTGTATTTTTGTTTGTATTGAAATAACTCAAAAAATACTGGGCCGATTTAAAAAAAATCACCATCAGAAAGCTACGTATCTGAGTAACATAGGCTATATTTTTAAATTTCATGTGGACGAAGTCGCTAGCAATAGCTAGTGCTTGACAATCGTACTAATATCATAAATACGAAAGCTTGGATGGATGGATGTTTGTTAAAGTTTGTAGCCTAAACTGAACTGAAGCTGAACGGATCTGGATGAAATTTGGCACAGATGTAGGATAGTCTGGAAGTACACATAGGCTACTTTCTTTTGTTTTTTTTCTTTCCACGCGGACAGCGTCGCCGACAAAAGCTAGTTTTTTTGTACAAATTATTTTCAAAGCGAATATTTTTATTGCCAAATTGTAAGGGTTAAAATCCGTCATAGTTCATTTTCTCCTGAATGTAAACATCTCCCTAAGTTGCAATGTCAAGTGATACTTAAGTGTTTACAAATCTGACGTAAAGTCGTCACCGGGATAAATGAATACAATTTATTTGGTAGCTCCAGTTGCCGGGGTTCGCGTTAACCGTGTCATCTAAATATTTACGACCTGGAAATTGAATAAGATGTCGACCTTTAAGGTTGAGGGTTTTATTAAAAGCTTCGCGACTCGTAGAAATTTTCTCGCTCCGTAATGAAATGATCCCGGGGCTGGGAAATCAACGAGTTATCTTTAACCGAGCGTCGGATCCGCCCGGCGACATCAAACGAATTGCTTTTAATAAATACAAATGGCTTTAAAAGCATATGTAAGGTTACCCAAGTTACGGCAATTATTGTTATAATTAAATCTAAAATACATTTCGACACGAGCTGTAAGTTTACTCTCGACTTTATTAATAAAGCCTTTACTTGCTTCATTACGTGTCTAATTAATTTGATCGTTGATCCATTTTAAGGTAGTTGATAGTACAAGTACGTCTAACCTCCATGTCTTGAGCATAAGCGCTCCATATGTAAGGCAGAAGCCGACCTCCCGCAGCCAGACCCTCAGCGTGCAGGTGAACACGGTCGGTCTGCCGTACATCACCAGCGTGGTGCAGTAGATCAGAGCCGCACCCAGGACTATCACTCTGAGAAGCGCTGGACTGGCTGCACGGACAACCTAGATTGTGAAAGACAACATACATGACGCTAAAGTGTTGAATTTCTTATAGTACGATTAGACGGAGGAAAAGAAGTACGGCAACCTGATTTCTCTAAAGCTAATGGCAAAAAAAAAACATTTGTAAAAAGTAAAAAGAGGAGACGTATAGATGAAAGGTTTCGACGCCTTTCGCGTCGCGATTTGTCTTTGATTTGCGACTCACCCTGACGTGTCCGTACTTAATAGTGAAGTAAACGATGAACGGTAAACAAGATATGACGAAGCAGGCCAACGCCAAGATGGAGCTTCTAACGACCCAGTTGAGGGCGGCGACGCACGGCGACCCATCCACACACGCCTCGCACCCCTCCGCGCATGGCAGGCACTCGAATGCAGAGATCATCGAGTATAGAGAAAGCTGATGCTGCAAATTAAAACAGAGTAGAAACATAAAGGAAATATAATTTAAAGAGAGAAATAAAACACACTCGTAGTATTTAAGAGGTTTACCAAAAGATGTTTTTCATATTCCTCTTCAATGTCGCTTCCATTGTAGTAGCGATGTTCTGCGGTGGTGTTGGGGAAGTAGAACCCTCTGCGACAGAGGCAGCGGTACGAGCCGCGCCTGAACCCCAGCCCGGGTACAGGCACGCACTGGGAAATCATTATTATACAAAGAATTCATTATGAAACAAGCCTCCAGAGGATGGCCGTAATTGACTACTTTGTCAGAGCAAGCGCTTACTGTTCTCGCAAAATACAGCAATTTGTCGGACAGGATAAAGTAAAGTCAAGTCGTATAAGTATTGCTTTGTTATAGACCTCATTAACTTTGAATGAAAAAGTTCCTGTTTAAATTAGAAAATGTTAATAAATGTCATATGTTAAAATTTTCTCTGAGGGTCTTAGTCTTAGCACGACTGAGCGATACAGAGTTTTACAAATTAAAGATTTTGTTTAGTATTATAGAAAAAGAAACACTAGAAATTAAAATTGTACAATCTGCCAAAAAAATTATAAAACAGCCTTTTTAACTGAACTGTACGAAGTGGATTTTAAACACCGACAATCAAGAAACATTTCTGCAAACTGCACAAGTTGAATTTTGCCGCAAACTTTCTGATAAATGACTCTAACAAAGCATAGACTTAAAAGAGTGAAGAGCGGTCTTGAAAACATCTGTTTCCCGCGCCGTTCAATTTTTCGCCGCTGTTATGTAAGTCCCCGAAGCTTAAGCCGATTTTCTTTACGGAACAAAGAAATACGGCTCTGCTTTTTGATGGACAGAATCCCTCAGTGACCGGTGTTTTATAAATTATTTTCCTTCTACAAATTTTTGTTCACGAAATAAATTCGCATTTGGACATCTTTTATGACAGCAATTTCTATTTGGCGGATATTAATTGAACGGAGTATATTTAAAAAAGACAAAAGGAGAATTTCTAATTATTTTGATTGTCAAAAATGTAGCTATTTGATATCTTAATGTTTTGAATGTTAACTAATAAAGGTAATTCTTAACAGACTTGGTTGCGTTTGGATCCAAAGTGTTAAGTAAAAATCTCATCTCGAAGTATAGTAGTTTGTTTTTATCAATTACTAGCTGTTCGCGTGCGGCTTCATCCGCATTATAAAAACTTTTTTTCCTTGTTTACATACATTTGTCAAATTATCAATTTCAAATGTCGAAATGACATGACATGATGACAAACCATGGCAATATTGCTTCCTTGATGTTGGCAGCAACTTATGGTCTCTTTCCCACATTAGGGTTTTTATCCTAAATATTAACCCCCAAGTTTAATCTCGTGAAATATATAGCCTAAAGCGTGACGTAAGTGTAGGGCTTTTTATTAAAAAAAGAATTACCCAAAAATATGCTGTAATTGCTGACATCTTAGGCAACAAGAAGTGTGTGTTTACGCTTTATTATATTAGTATAGATTATTTATCAATCTTTAACTTCACGTTATTCTGTTCGCTATCTATCAAACTAACATGTAATACATGTTTAATGTTACAGATTAAGATGTAAAAGGTCATGTAAGCTAACTCGACGTTTAGTGCTTGTTTACATGTTCAATGCATGGAGAAAGTTCAAATGCTTCAGGTTAAACAGCACCCGCATGTTGAAGTTTGAAGAGAAAATGTTCTCGAGCGAGAAAGTAAATTTGTTGAAGTAGCGATGTTTGTAATTGCAACTTTGTTACTTAAAATATATATTAAGTGGTACAACTGTATGAGCAATTTTAAACTTTTAATGATTATCGTGGTAATATGAAGTTAAACATTTTACGCTAAAATTATTATAGCCTTTTTTTTTTCTTAAATTACATCGTCAATTAAAGAAGCCAATAAACTAACTATATAAACTATATAGAGATAAATAATACATTATTTTTTAAATATAAATCTTACCTCAGTGGTTTTCTTCTTGCATTTATCAGTTCCTGCAAATATATTGAGTTGCGTGGAGCCAGGCTTGAGCGGGCATTGGTCGATGTCGACGCGTCGTAAGTCTATGTCGATACCACTCGTGCCTCTAAAGGTAACACTAGTTAACATTGAACATTTCCGTACAAGAGGAGCGTTAAGAGATATCGATTAAGTAACTACTACTACAGTATCGTAGCACACTAAGGGACGATCTATGTGGACAATATAGTTGCCGAATTATTAGAAGTTTAAAAATTATCCTATAGTGGTACACATTATTCTGAGAAGATAAACATTTGGCACCTGTAATTTTATAAATATGTCTTCATACCTTACACATAATGCAATGTAGTAAAATTTAATATGTAACAGTATAAAAAGTAAACCGGGGTAAATGTCGGTGCGTGTGATAAGAGCTGTAGACAATGTCTTCCTTCAGCGAACTGATATATGAACTGAATAATATTACAGTAAAGAAAGTGTTGTATAAATCACCCAGCTAATATATGCGTGTTCTTCCTTTTTGACGTTAAACTATTTTTATAAAATGTTTTAGAGGACCTTTTGAAAGTTACCTCATCGTTAAGATTAAGATAGCGCCATCTAGTTATAGATATAAACAAAGAATAGTTTAATTGACTCGGCAAACTACAGACTTAATCGGCCGTCTTTAGTCGGGTGTATTTGTATAGTGTGCGGGGGCTCTAAACACGAATATGGTATGGGCTGCAGAGATAGACATGTTTGAGTAAGGAGTGACGTTGATGTGACATATACGTTTGGTAGACGATAGGTAAAAGGAAAAAGAATTATATCCACTTACGAAGAACAAAAAGAAAGTCAACGATTCAATGAATGAAGAAAAATTATTCATTAAAATTTATATTTGTGCATTGCACAGTTTAAATTTCTAAGAAACATGATAGACAGTTTTATATACATTGCCTAGTTTGAATTTCTAAGAAACATGATGGACACTTTTATCTTTGAGAAAAAAGTTAAATAAGGTGCTTTATAATTTCGTGCAAAGAAAAATGTCTGACCTAGTAACATTCAGGCCGCAAGTTGAGTAAAAATTATTGCGAAATAATTTACATTTTATATTAGATAATATTAGTATAGATTAAACCTTGTTTAATTTCTTATAACTAGCTATATCTTACTAGTCTACGAGGATACTACTGTTGTAGTATGGACTTTTGTTTTAAATGTTAATGTTATGCTTTGGCACAAAATTAATAACAAACGATCACACAATCATATTACTACTACGTATAAGAACTATCTTTAGGTAGGAACTAATAATCATATAAACACTTAAATATGTTGCTTTTATGAAATAATTAATATTTATGAAGCTATACAGAGCGCGTACTTAATGAAAGCCATAAATATACCGTCTTTTAAGTATAAGGCACAATATAAGATATTTATTTGATACTTAATAAGTAAACATTAACTTAATCGTTGGTAAGTCCTCTTAATTTTGTGTATTTTTAATTCATTCTCCAAGCCTACTTTGCCAACTAAAATAAGAAAACTAACTCAGTATAGACAAGTCAGCCGTTGAATATCCATACGAAATATGTAAAAAATTGCGTTTGTGTCTAAGGTGAAACGGTTATCATCTAACGATTGAATACTTTCGTGATGTCTCAGAATAATCCATTTCGCCCGGTCTATCAGTCGACCCAATCTCAGCTATTGCCCCGACAATGTCGAATGGGACTGACGAATGACAAGTAACCAACTTAGGGTTCCTTAAGTTGAAGGAATGTTGACGCTCGGAAATGTTAATACTATTAACATCGCATAAATGTTAGATTTCGAATGTTAAGAGAATATTTCATCCATCAGAGTTCTCCTGGTTTTTTATACTAATGTTAGAAGAGAAATAAATTAGATACGGAACCGATAAAAAAGAAAAGGTTTACGCTTTCATTTTTTGGTACAGTACATGCCTGTCTAAGAATTGAAGGTAATTTGTAAATGTCATCAAATGGAAACCTTTATTTATAAGGATAAATAGATGTTTCGGCATTGTTGCCCCGCTTTTAAATAAATTACGAATACGGTTTTTACAAACACGCAAATTTTAACAGATGATTACTAGCCCTACTATTTATTGACTAGCTTTCGTCTGCGACCCCTCCGTGTGGAATTAAAAAAAAAAGTAGCCCATGTGTTCTTTCAGACTATGCTCTACATATGAGCCAAATTTCATCGAGATCCGTTTAGCATTTTGGGCTACAAACTCTAACATCCATCCATTTAAACTTTCGCATTTATAACATTAGTAAGATAACTGATTTGCTTCGGATAATTTACATTTTACTTTTCTAACATTAATGTGTTTGAATTAAAAATATTTAACAAACAAATTTATGTTCACTTTAACAATACACTCGTATTCTTTACAACCTCAAAATACAAAGAGAAACATAACACCATATGTTGTAACTCTCTGAGCATAATTTTAATATAAATGATGTTTTGTACCTTTATGTTTACGGGTGTAATGAAGTTTATGAATAACCTTCATTTCCAGTATAAATAAATTGTATCAAAAAGTAATTGTATATTTGCGTAAAGAACACTTATAGTGTTATATTGCACCTTACTTGGCAGAATGTTGAATAGCTTTTATAAAAGAACATTAGGCAAACCGTGTTAGCGTTTTGTGACATTGTTTCGACCTTAGTTATTTCATATCTAGTTGAAAATGTATTTTATGTAAGCAACTACGAATAATGAAGTTTTATGTTACACATTTCTATTAAAAATATAACTATATTTTTAATAGAAATGTGTTTTCTAAGAAGGTAAAATGAATTACTCAGAAGTTTGGGAAAATTTTAACAAAAAAAAAATAATGTTTTAAAAGATTTTTCACTCAATTGTCCAAAATGGGGTCTGACAAACCGCTAAGTAAAAATGGATGTCTTCTTTAATTAATTTATCAAAGAACTTTCTATTCCTAACACGGTCTCATGTTTTAGTCTGTTTTAATTTTTTCAATATTCGATAACTTTCTAAGTAAGACTTACTATACAGAATTTAATCTCGGTAATAATATCAAAATTCTCTTAACAATAAGCATTTGGTGATGTTTTTGCACATGCGCTTGGACATGCTTCTTCAGCTTTTGAGGAATTTAAAACCGAACCATTCGTGAAAGGAATTACATTACTATTATTAATGTCATAAATGCCAAAATTCGATGGACGTTTGTTAGTTAACTAATATAGTTTGTAGTCTAAATTGCTGAATGGATCACGACGAAATTTGGTATTTGCACATTTTTTCCACGTAGACGGACTCGCAAGGGAAAGCTAGTAAGGATATAAAAGTAACAGATACACGTTGAAAAAACAATTAATATCTACTTACTTGAAGAAATAAGTGCCGTTGTTATGTCCGAAGAAAGGTACGGTGTACGTCAACATCCAGATGTTGCCGCCGCCGCAGTCGTAGTACGGCTTGGACCACTTGCCGTCCTCGTACGTCACTGATAGGATCTCGTCGAACTCTCTCTCAGTATGTGCTGTATCGTTATATGTATACGTGTTGTAACCTGTTGTATATAAGCTTAGATTTAACTTGCAGATAATGTACGTAGCTGCATATACTGCCTGCCCGGTAGTAATTTTGACAAAAAAAGATTCCACATTTGAATTTATGTTTATGGCCCTAAAGTGCAAGCCCAAGTCTTCACATAGCATTTGTTTACAGCGTATTTTCTCTTTATTATCAAAAATATTGTCAGTTATAGAATTTTACAATACAACAAATTGCACACTTCGCTGCATCGAGTACGCTACATACAAGTGGCCATCGCCAGATGTCCTTCCCTGCTATTGTTCTCGTGGAAATATTTAAGAGATTTTTTAATAATGAATTTTAATAGGAAGTTAAAAAGAGATATGTACGTTTTATTAATTCAAACTTACCTCTTTTAAATTGATTATGATTACGGATCACACGTTCGGCATTCTTGCGGGCGATGTAAAACCATTCTGATGTGTTGCTTAAATATTTGTATTCAACGGCCAGATCCTTTGCTAGAATTGGTCCTTCGGGCAGTCTATATGCGAATGGACAAAAAAGTTGGTAGTCTTTGTATTGATACTGGTCATAACAATTGCCGGCTGCGAATACGTCATCATCGAACTCCACCATAGAAAATACACTCGCGTGCAACAAATATTCATTATGCATGACAGATGGTCCCGCATATTTCCATAACCTTGTCAACATATTAGCTCTATTAACGGCCACTTCCGCTTCTATCCTAAACCTTTCTTGAGCATATCTATCTACCACTCCTTCTCCTAAATTTAAATGCGTACCCGCTGTACAATTTTCACCTAACAAATGTTGGGTTTCTATCAATCGTAAAAATTTAGTCACTACGTCTTCGTGCATAATCGGTCGCACTACAGTCACATTATCAGCATCATTTAAAGTATCATTAAATAAACTATCTTTAGCATTGTCCGCACTTAAAATATCTTCCATAGTCAGTTTTTGTGTTTCGTTGTTATCGTAACTATGTTCTACGTTGTACAAGTGATCGAGTAAAGACACGTCATCGATAGGTTCTTGTTTGTGCGTGTTTGCAGAGAAGTTTCCGAACAGTTTGTGGAAGAGTTCGGCTGGCTCTTTGGGTTCGTCTTCGTCTGGCGCGCTGTATGGTCGAAGAGCAGCTACCACTGGATCTTCCCCAGATTTGTCGATACTCTCTGTAACAATAAAGAAACAGAAGTTTATTAATTTTATACATTGGTGTTATTACTGTTACTCTAAAGTTTAAATAGAACCTCGTTAAAATTTTAGTTTCCTTAGAAAATAGTAATTCAACTCTTTTAATATTACAATAAAATATAACGTAAGCCACATATATTTACGCATCAAATACTTCTCAGAAAGATAAACAAAGATTTCTCAGAAAACTTGCAGTTTTATTGAATAATATCTTGCATTTTACTGCTACTGATAGAGAAACATGTAAAGACCTTTTACGCGTAAAAGGATTTCATCGCCTAAGAAATGGCTGTGTAAAATTTGCTATCTTACCCTATAAAAGAGGATTTTGTTTATGGCAACAGCAGATCGGGGTTTTCATTACGGGAGGCAATTGATCGCCTACATTATTTATTGGGGCCAATTTTGTTCAGCGCCCAACTTTTGCTGCTATAAAAGAAGCTGTTAAGGTATGTCCTCTAACAGCTGTACTGTCCTTGATCTCGACATAGAAATATAATCTTTATGTTTTAATAATGTTCCTGTTTTTCCTTTAATACTTTCGTGCGGTTTCCACTTGTAATTTTTATGATTCATTATGTTATGAATATTTCTTATATTTCTTGTTTCGTAGGCATTTTTTTATCCTAACCAAATAGAAAGATACTTGACTCTGTAAGGTTAAAAGCATGACGCTTCATGTTACTTCAAAATTTGGACGAATAGTTTCCCCAAAACTGCTTTAGGCTAGTACGGATTAAAAATATTTTGAGAGAATTTCCCCTTCTAGAATTTTTTTGTTAGATATTTCTCTCCACGCGTACAGGCAGGCGTATGTACTCGTACTCTCCGTTGATTAATTACCGCCATAAAAATTGATCAGCACTTACGTGATTGGATTTTGTCGACATAGAAGCTTTTTTGCCAAACATCGGAGTACATCAAATCAATGAACGCTGGCTGCATACACGAAAAAACATGTCTCATTGTAACGTTCCTTTTGAGCCGATTGTGCAAGTGAGAGTGCGGAACAAGCGATGGAGAGGTATGATTGGCCTGAATGTTCGGCTTGTGACGTTATCCCGTTAAGAACGGGCGCACACCTCTGACTAAACAATCGCACGACTGTTGTGCGATTTTTGATTGTTTCGCAGCACATTCAACTGTTTAGTTGCACAAATAAAAATCGAGTACACACTACTCGATTTTTAGCACCTCCATATAAGCAAGACTAAACAGTACAACAGTGGGCTAGTATAGTCAAGGTGTGCGCACGCTCTGAATCATCGTCCGTAATCCGATTATAGACAACCCATCTGTTTTATTATTTTAAGGTAAAAAATAAAACTGCCAGTCAATGAATTAAATGTGTTTATTTTGTAGATCTATAAATAGACAGTGTAAATAGATGTTTCCTTGTCAATGTACGGTATGTTATATGACAATAAAATTACATTTATATATCTACCGTACCCACTCGGCCTCTGTTCGTTCTTGATCTTTGTTTCCGAGTCAGCGAAGCGCGTCGTTTCTCTCTAATATTCCCGAGGCATTTCTTGATACATTACGTATTCCTTTTTATTTTTATTTTTATTGTGAAAACTCCTACATAACATCTTTTAACTCAAATAGCGTAAAAAGAAATTGCAAACCTTATATGTTATTCAGTCAGCTCGATGTCAAATACGATAGGCGAAAATCCTTTTCGGGTAACATCGGATACAATTTTTGGAAAGTAAATCTCAAATCTCTTAGGAATTACTTGGGCTTTAACAACCGACTTAGAGGATACAAATGTCGAGATTAATTTTAATATTTAACAAAATAGTAGCTTTTTACAATCATAGACATATAACCTTGTAACAAGGGATTTTGAACATTTCACACGAATAAAAAGTAAGTAGGGAAAGGGAAGGGAGGAGACGGTATCCCCTTTCTTTACTTTCCTTTCCATGTTCAATTAAGGTAGATAACGCATCCATAACCTAACCCTTTGCATTATGGACTGGGGACACTGGACGAAATGGGGGAAATTAGACAAAAGCTCACTCGTTTGCCTTTTATCATGAAAACTTAGGATCACTTTAGGTATTCTCGTTAAATTCGTGAGATTAGTGTACTGTATGAATAATATTGTAAAAAAAATCTAGTCATAGCAACATTGAGTTAGTACAACTATCATGTAGGCAATCTCCATCACACAACCTGCACGCACACTTGAATAATTCAACAGATTATGCTCCGCTCAAACTACTTTATAAGTCAAGTTAAGGTAACAAGACGAAAGAGTATTTTTACGCCTACGCGAAGTCATTGCTATGCAAACATTGTTAATAGTAAAAAGAAAGTAAAGGATAAACAGATTTTCCAAACTGTTTCAAGTTTAAGCCAATATTTCGATTCGAACTTTTTCATTATTAGCCTTTTGAAATATGAAACTGTAGTTTTTATATTCATTTTTACTGGACAAAGTGAGTCGCAGTAAAATACTTAAATTGTTAAGAGTTAAAACTCTTTCACGGTTGTAGTTTTCTTTACTTTGTTTCAGCATAATAGGCTTTTGTAAGAACCATTTCTTGTGTAAAAAACTTGAAAATTATGCCTTCTTAATGCTTTTTTGACACAAAAAGGTACTTTTGTAGAAAGAATAGTATTTTTGAACAAATGTAAATAAAACCTCGTCAGTTATGTCAGAGGTTGCCAAAGCGTCCATAATCCGTATCGAGTTTCACCTCACTTGCCCCCAAAATACCCCTTTCAAGCTGACTGAATAATCTACCTTAAATATTTCACTCGGTGTCGAATATAATAATGCTCCGTTGGATTGTATTGGAATAAAACTTTTACAAGCTTTTTTCATACCTTGAATGCTTTATACGAATTTATTATTAACAAATCTTGAAATTGTTTTAATTATACAACGAAATACGGGTCTAATTAAAACATTTTAACTGTATATTTCAACAGACAAAGTAAAAACATACTTTGACGGAAAAAGTTCTTAGTATATCAATATTAAAGTTTTAGACGTATTTGTTTGGGAATGTTCTACACATTTAATGATATTTTACATCGATATACCAAATAGATGGGTTGTAATAAATGAACACGAATTTATAAAATCGACAACCGCAATACGGGCATTAAACTTCGGGACAGTTCATAAAAGGCGATTTTTCCGTGCGGTGATGCGTGAAACGAAAGAAATATTGGTGCCAGGGATAGGAACCGCAGTGATGCGAATTTGATCCTGACTTTAAGCAGGAAACGATGCGGACGGCTTTCGAAACCGCATTTGCCTAATCTCGTCTTTGAAATTTTTGGAACAACGAAGCGTAAGAATATTAGAAAATGATTCAAACATTACGAAGGTTTTAATTTATTTTCATTATCAAATTATGAGATTTCCGTAAATTCATAAAATCAAATAAGAAATCTGTTAAATAACAAAGAAACTTAAGTTTCCAAACAAACCAAATAAACCAAAAATCTTAATAATATTATGAATGTAGAAGTTTAGATGGATCGATGGATGTTTGTTGATAAAGGATGAGATCTCGAAAATCTGAAGTTTGGCGCAGATTCAGTACACAGTAGTGATTGCTCTAAATGTTTCTGATCACTTAATTACATGATAAAAATAGCACATGTGACAGTGATAACGTTTTCGTAACGTCATCGACAATTTTTTATTCCATTTGTAGAGCGAATTCCGGGCGTAAAGTACACTAACAAATTTCATACAAATTTTGTTACGTTCTCTTACTGTCACGCAGAAGTTCGTGATAGACCCTCAGATTTTGAAATTCAAAATCATTCCGTTGCGATCTTTATTGGGTCAGATTAATGTTCCTTCTCCTAACTTCAATCGCTTACTTTTTCCGTTTAAAATGTTCATTTATAATCCGGAAAACGCTCAGAGACAAATTACCCACGTCAGTATTTCCGTCAGATCATGACGTGGGTCCTACGAATAAAAATAAATTGACGAACGCTGTAGTGGTAACTGTCCATTTATCATGTCAAATAATAGTATGAGTAGGCACAGTGGGTCAACGTGGTTGACCATGGCCTAGTCAAACTAAAGGTGGGCACCGAGTCCTTCCGTGGACGTGTGGTGTTGATTATGCAGTTATTCCTTATAAAATAATTAGCAATCTACAAAGAAAATCATATAAAAATAAATGTATTTGGTATGCCAATAACTTATCGTTTCATGTATTTCGATAAGATTCGTTGAGATGAAAGCAAACTTGAGGCCGTTATTCCACCTCAGTGAATATAATAATTTCAGGGTCTCTGAGCAGACTTTATGCATGATATTTTTAAGACAACTTTAAGTTAGATCTTTATATTGAAACTAGCTGTTCCCGTGCGGCTTTATTATATTGTTTACATTTGTCAAATTATATAACCTTGCTTCCTTAATGTTTGCAGCTTGTACTTTATGGTTTCCTTTCCCACATGAGGGATTTTTCCAATTTATTTACCCACCTAAGTTTAATAGCGTGAAAATATGTAGCCTAAAGCCTGTCGTAAGTGTAAGGCTTCTTATTAAATAAATAATTATTCAAAATTATTTCTTATTAATTTAATTATTCAATTATGATGTGATTGCTGACATCCTACGCCACAAAGTAGTGTGTGTTTATGCTTTATTATATTAGTATAGATATAGATAAATAAAGGGAGTTTTTATTTGCAATACTGTGCATGATGTAAATATAATTGTTAGTTTCGACTGCCAAAAACTTGTAAAAACACGTTGTTAAAATAACAATTTCTTCTGTTTCTTACTAATATTATAAATGCGAGAGTTTAGATGGTTGGATGTTGTTAGAGTTTGTAGCCTAAATGGATATTAATGAAATTTGGCATAGAGGAAGAGAAAAGTCTGGAATATCACATAGGCTACTTTTATCCCGAAAAATATCAGGTTCCCGAGGGATATATAGTTCTTTTTTCATAGTTCGTATGTTTTTAATATAGCGCGAACTAAGTTGTGGACAACAGTTAGTAGTTTAATTAAATTCTAGAAACATCTAGTTTCGATAACATAGGGATAATAGTGTAGGACTGAGATTTTATTCAGTTTTCTATTCGGTCAGTAACAAGTTCGTGCAGAACATTTTCAATCTCTCCGGACCGCAGGGAAAATATTTGTACCGCATCTCGTAGGGCGCCCTCTGGTGAGTGAGAATATTCAACTATTACTGCCATGCCCATAGCCACACAACTAAGTTATACTGAGGGAATTTTTTAGCTTCGATTTAATGGACGCTTAGATAGTGGTTTTGTCATACGAAATATCTACTTAAGGTATCTCATAAACGTTTTTAAGTGTCAGTATTGTAGTACAATTTAATAATAAAAAATATTTAGTAATATAATGATTTTATCTTTATTCTTTGCAATATAGACAAAAAATACGGTCCGTTTTTCATCCCTTGGGCGTCTTAGCCTACAGAAAGATGAGCGTTTGAAAGAATTAAGCGAAATGAATATATTTTTATGAGTCAAGAAAGTTTAGTAACATATTTGAATAAAAATATTCCCTGTTCCCAAGCGTCTACTGGAGACGGAAACGGTCGTTGTTGCATACGCTGAGTGCCCATTCAAAGTTCACCCTTGTCATTTTAATTAATATTGTATGACGAACTGTATTTTATGTCTTTATCGCTTTTCCTGTAATAAAATATCGTACTTAACTATTTTATTTATACAGAATGCTAAAGAAAAACGTGTAAACACAATGAAACTAAAATTGTTGGTCAATATTTTTGGAATCTCAAACGAAATGTAGATTGAATAAAAATATTTATCGTTGTCAAACCGGGATATGTTTTAAGTAAGGGCGCGCACAGCCGCCTTCAATTCAATTATCGAATCCAATCATCCCTCCTTGGTAAATTTTCACTGTGTTATCTGCGAATGAAATTACTTTACAAATATTCTATAACATGACTTGATTTTTATTAAGTCGCAGTGAATTATAAAATTATTGATTAACAAAATAGTTTTCATTAAGAGATCGGCTTCATATTTTTGTTAGTCGTTTTTTGACTTCTAAATACTATTTAAGAATTTTATTTTATTGAATAGTATTTTATTTTTATTTTATTTTAGTAATTTTATTTATTTTAGAAATTTATTAAATTTTAGTATTATTTATGTGCTATGTATACATTTTATATGACTTCTACACATGATCATAAAATATTTCACAACTCTAAATGACAAAACGAGCGCGCACTCGTCAAACTTAAAATAATGTAAATGAATTGAAAGTTTATGTTCCCCGTAGAACCCTGCTGGCGTTTACTGAGCTCTTCAAATAATTCTCTTATATTATGCTATTTAATTTATTACAACTTTTACACAAGTAATGATAGAATAAGTTTTTCTTTTAGTGTTAGCGACCAAAGAATTGTCCGGTCTATTTATTGAGTAGAATTTAATGTAGACATTCTTGAATGTATAAAGGTGTTCGGATAAGTAAACATCTATAACTTAAAAGCTTAGTGACTAAAATCGGTAGGTTTCGTTCATTACATTGCCTCGTGTACGAAGGACCTTGTGAAAGGAAACGGTAAATCCTGGAGCCGCCATTTTGCACATTGAGATAAATTACTGACAGTACATCAAACTCATTAATTTCTCGCTTTCGACGCGGCAATTACACAAATTACAACATCGCCCAAGGCGCACAATTAATTACGCTACTCAACAACGACAAAACAATGAAAGTCACCGTCACAAATTTAATTTAAAACATTTTAATTTTGATTAATATATAAATCAATTAAAGTTTAAGTTGTCTAACTTAATAATTAAATCAATACACATCCGCACTTATCCATAACATTTTTACACTGTAAATCTTAATAATGATTAATTTGCTATTACTTCAATGCTGATATTAACATACTAACAGAATAACAACTTTTAATTCTGCACAGTAATAAGTCAACTTAACGTGAAGCATATTTACTTTAAACATACGAGTAAAATATAAGAACGTCTATTTACAAAGTAATTGAGATAGGGGCCTCTTCTCTCGCCCGTAAATTTCCACCTCTGCGCGTATTCTGTCATCAGAAGCCCCGTAAAATTTAAGACCTTAAAATAAATAGCTTGTATACATCATAATTTTGTTGCTAAGAGTATTGAAATATATATATATATA
Source organism: Papilio memnon (assembly GCA_003118335.3). Classification (NCBI taxonomy): domain Eukaryota; kingdom Metazoa; phylum Arthropoda; class Insecta; order Lepidoptera; family Papilionidae; genus Papilio; species Papilio memnon. The sequence goes on from LD689013.1 coordinate 1,117,041, forward strand.
TATATATATATATATATATATATATATATATATATATATACGCTTTCAAATAAAATATAATGCTATTAAACATTTTTTTCAAACAAAAATCGCACATTGGATTCGCTTATGTATTCAATCTTTAAATCCTTTAGGTCAAAAATGTGATAAAACAATTTATAATTAAAAAAA
>LD689013.1:1125807-1136883 GCA_003118335.3 Papilio memnon
AAAAAAAAACAAAGGTGAGTAGCCTATGTGTTCTTCCAGACTATCCTCTACATCTATACCAAATTTCATCGATTTCCGTTCAGCCGTTTAGGCTACAAACTCTAACAAACATCCATCCACCCATCAATCTAAACTTTCGCATTTATAATATTAGTATTAGTATGATGTAATGTTTTAAAAGATACCTGTTTACTCAACACTAAATATATGTTTTGTGGGTTTTCCAGTTTTATCCGAAAATTTTTACTACTTACTTCTTTTGCAAATTATAGAGTGGATATAGAGAAATTATAAAAAAAATATTTACTAGTTACATATATCGACACACAGGAAATACGAAGCGGCAAAAATGCCACGACCTTGGTAAATAGAAATCAGGTTATATTTTCTACTTTTTCATATTGCGAATAGTAATATTTTTTATATTTTAAGTGTATTGAGTTCCAGTTAACCTTGGGTAGTGGTTTACTCGATGAAATTGTAAATATAGTTTCACTACATTTGATATTGGCTTAATGCCAAATGCTAAGAAGTAACATAGCCCAGACTACTTAACTTGTGTGTTAAGCTGACAACTGTCTACAAGACAATAATTCAACAATACAATTTAAAATCATCTAACCTAACAGTGCTGGGCCAGCTCGGCCGGTGCAATACCACGACCACACGTCAAGTAGGGGTAATTCCACAGTTTCTTTCCATTCCTAGCTTTTTTCTTATAAGGAAAATAATGGGGAATCGCAAATGTAGGGGAGACGCATACGAAGAGGAAATATCCTTTTTCTGTGAGTCTCCTCCGTAGATTAAAGCAACACACCTGCGATTGAGGATCCCAACGGACAGAGGTCGCTTCGCCATTTTGGCGAATTCTGGTGGCTGCTTGCTTGTATGCCACCTTATAATATAAAACAAATACATTTGATATCACCACATCGATATTTTATTTTAAAATGCTTCGTGCTCGCTTTCTATATGAATAAAGTTTTTACCACAAACTCAAACAATTCTTCACAACAAAACATTCATGAGGGAGATAAAAGATTGTGCAGCAAATATATAACTGAGCCCTTTCTTTAACATAACTTTCTTACATCTCTCGCCTCGGGGAAAATTCATAAGTTTCAACAGTTCTAAAACGCTTTGGGACAAATCAGCTTCAGTAGAAATGTTTTTATCCACATTTACAATCTTGAACATTTCAAAATATAGTCTAACTATAATATTAGAATGGTATTCGGAAAGAATTAATGGAGGAAGAGGTAAAGAAAATTTATGTATCGGAAGTAATTGGTTAGGTCGGTAGGCGGTACCATAAAGGTTGGCTATCGGATCGGCAATTTACTGTAAAAGAGGTGAGTAGGGTTTATTCCTTACTGGAACAGAAAAAATATTGGCCAGTTATCTTTACATTCTTATTATGTGAGATGAATTGTGACGAGAGTGGAAGTCACAAGTGTGAACTAAATGCGATATAAATATTTTAAAATTATGTACTTCTCAATAGCTTATTGCGAGTAGGATTAAAAGATATAATCTTGCTTTAAAAAGATTATTATTGTTGATTAAGACTCTATTTATTTGAAGATTATTTTATGAAGATAAAAATAGGTCGTAGTTAACAAATATTGAAACCCGAGAAAAATAAATATGACATAAAAGAAAGAGTGTCCCGCAGTAAAAATGGTCTTTTATGAGGATCGACGTCCGGTAATGTAGCTAAATTGAAGAAGGTTTGCTTGAGAGTGTTTTTATTTTTTACGTCCAACATGTCCAGATTTAGAAATATTATGCTCATACTTACAATAATATTACATTAAATTATAGTATCAGAAATAATAAACATTAAAACATAAAACTAGTTTAAAAAATAATGAAAAAGCTAAACCGATATTTTGATTTTGACCATTTGTTTCATATTTAAAGCGTGCGCACACATGAAACTAAACTATCGCACAACTATTCAGTTTCGCTTTAATTCCTATAAGCTTATATGGAGGTGCGTACAATACTCGATTTTTAGTTCTGCGACTAAACAGTTGAATTGGCTGCGAAACAATTGACAATCGCACATCAATTACGCGATAGTTTAGTCGAAGGCGGGTGCCCGTTATTAGTAAGAAAATATAACAAAATAATAATTACTTCTCATTGAATATGCTACGAACCGTAGCAAATGTATCAATCCACTACGGTCGTAGCTTATAAACGTAGGGAATTGCTACGACACGTATATTTAATTCGCTAGTACAACGTATTGTTAAAAAAAGTAAATAATACATTTAAATTAGACAAATAATATCGTCTTCATATAATACAATCATTCAACTTTATTGATTGCCAATTAAATTATTCTCTGTATCGAAAATTCATAAGCTTTAATACAGTTCAAAAAAGTTTGTTTAAGTAAAGAAAGGTCGACTCGCTTGACTTGTCGGAACGATCTCCGGCACAGATTGCCAATAATATCTATTGTTGAAAAGTTTTCCAAACATTGAAGTTAGTTACGATAACTTGTGTTTGCAGTGTTTGATCAATGCTTTCCTGGCTGGAGGCTGGTTTCAAGGGTAGCTTGTACTCAAGAAACCCTTGAAACCACAATATGTACTCATATTTCTATTTGAATTCGTATTATCATCATTTTAGTAACCAGCTTTGGAAGTTCAAGATGTCATTCACTACCAATTTTTCCTCGGCATGTTACAGGAGTAAAGTTAATCTGGCTGTTTATATCTTTACCATATTTGTATACTTCAAGACGCTGAACATAGCTGCGCTATTTGTGTTTACGCTCACTCTATCAATTTATCTAGCCCATCTGACATTGATACTTCATATTATCTAATGACTATGATAAATATCGCATAAGCTTTGCTAAACTCTTCACATTGAGACGTTACAAGGACAAACATCTTTCATAGGTCAAAGCGAAATATAAAAGAAATATAATAAATACGTTTTATTTTTATTTTTCGATATTCTAACATAACGCTAAATCAAAGATTTTTAAAATTTTGGTTTCTTATGGAATTACATCTTACTAATTTAATAAATGCGAAAGTTTAGATGGATGGATGTTAGAGCTTGCCGCTTAATCGACTGAACGAATCTCAAGAAAATTTGGAATAGATGTAGAGCATGGTCTGCTAGAACACATAGGCTATACTTTTGTTTTTTTAATGCCACGCGGACGGTGTCGTGGACGAAAGCTAGTTCTATTATATACATCTATTTGTATATTTCTGTTTGTAAATCGTAGTGAATTACTTTATTAACAAGAATATATATACTCCATAATTTTCTTGCGACCTATTCCTGACAAAGCGAAGCCTACTAATAACGCTACGAGGACAAATAATTAGTTAATTTCCTCCTTCCTTATGAGTATCTCGTGCAGTCCTACTTCCGACATTTCGTCTGATTATATCGAGGGTTGAATAATATACGCCGCGCAAGATATCTTTAAAACATACATTGACTATTAACTTGATTATTTTATAAAAGTTGATTTGTTTTAAATAAATTCAGTAATATGCCTTTTTATTTGTTTTGTTTAAAAACTTTCTTATATGTGTGATCCTTTTTCAGATGGAATTAAAAAAATGTTTATTTGAAGACTTCTATTCAAATCAAAGCCTATTCAAACTGTCTTAGTATGAATACGGTTTTCAGGTCAATTCGTGAAAGTTCTGATTCAGCAATAGAGTCTCTCGCAGCCCAACTTGACTCGCCGTACTCGAAGCTAACTTAAGTTAAACGTTCGATCTTCCACAAAACTTATCTATAACTTAATACTTAACTATATCATGTTCACATTATAAATTTAGCGTAGTTAGAATAGAGGAAGCTAGAATTTCATGGGGAAAGTAAGTTATAAACAACTTGACTCTTTAATTAACTTAATGGATGAAATCTCTTTCGGATAATTTGATGTGTTTTTTTAAGTTTTGAAGCTTGTCTAAAGCTACATTTTTGACAACTTCCAAGAAAGTTATGTTTCTACTCTAAAGCATTGTCAATTTAACTTCGGTTAAAAATGTAAAAGTTCTCTGAAAACAAGTCGCTTCATATGTTTCTTTCTCTAATTATGTGTTGTAATATTCATTTAAGAAATATGATAAAATAAAAATTTAAGCTAGATACATTTCTAGTATCACATTCATGCGGGGAATAGATATGTCACTCATAGGAATGCAGAGCACGTTCTGTGCAGTGCGTTTGCTTCTGAGTGCTGTATTATATTATCTACTATCTGCCGACACTATCTACAATCTGCCGGCTACACACCTTCAGTTTTAATTCTACAGAATGTTAGTTATAACTGTAGGTGTGTAGTGGGCTTAAACTAGATACATCTTGACTGTAATTAAATATGTGTACAAAAGTAATTTTCCCTCAAGGAAATTTTGAGTGAAACCTTTTTAGACTATTTTATTCATAATGTAAATGTTAATTCATTCATTAGTTGTTTCACTAAATTTTAGGTTATTTTCAAGATATTTTGGAAATGTATAAGAATTTTAAATATTTTTATAAACCTTTTCGTGTTCGTTCAAGATCAAATGTCACGACCACGTAAAACCACAGACTACAAGTCGCCATTTGAGACCGCCTACTGTTTATTGCTAATGCATACTAAAATCACTTAATATTTAGCTTATGTTATTTCATTTACGTAAGAAATATTCATTATAATATATAAGTTTTGTCTACTATTGAATTTAATTAAAAAACCAAAATCAAACTCTAGAAATCTCAAAGGGTGTCTCTAGATATCATAAGGGTTGTTTTATTTGAAAATAAAAACATGGAGAAAGAATTCAATTGGATTAAAATATTTAATTATATTTTAAAAGCGGACAATATCTCACGGGAAATAAACAATATTAACGTAATGTTCCGTCAACTTTAATCAACTTGATGAATGGTACATTTTTATAAAAAAATCCTTCATCATGACGATCGTTTCGACATTAATTTTGATGAAGAAGTTTTGATTAGATTCTTTCTCAAATAAAGTTGAAATAACATCTTTTGAAGTTCGTTAAATATATTTGCGGAAGAAATAGGACTTCGTCAAACTTGTCAAAGCTGTATTAAGCTAGTTATTTTTTGTACGCGATCTTAATTTTAAATGATAATTAAGTTTTCGTAACTTGAGAACTTTTAGTCGGGATGAAAGAAAGTAATTTAAAATTATTTCGAGTTATAATTATCTTAAATTTCAACCGATATTCAACTTTAACATTTAATTGTTTGGTTACTAAAATACAGTGACTAGTATAGACATTTTGTTAATGTCATAATTAAAAAAAAATCTTATTTTGTTAGCCCAACCATTTTGTATTATTCAAGTTAGGTAGTTTTTATTATTAATAATTTTACGAATAAATAATTATGAATAGCTTGTACGCCCAAGCGAATAAACAACTTAATAACCTATGTTTTCTTACAGACTAAGTTCTACATCAATGCCAAATTTCAGCGAGATTTATTGCTCAAATTTGGAATAGAATGCTGGAGATACCTTTAATGAACACCTACCCTAAAATTAAGCTAGCGCGTAACATCTATTGAACACATTATTATTTATGCACCGATGGGAGCCTGGTCAAGCTCTTACTTAGTTTTAGTCAATAATAATAAATGTACCATTATTATTAATATAAAATTTTAAAAGCACGTAATTTAAAACTGCATAAAACCGATTAACGCGTTGAAATCTTTATTACTGCTAGATCAGCATCCCTAAATCTTAAATGTCAGTTTTAGTTCATACCATAGTAGATAGTACCTTAAGAATATTGCTTGAAAACGCGTTCAAAAACAGCTAAAGAAAAAACAAATTTCATTTCTTATAAATCATTAAAAAAATAATATTGAATATTAAAACATCTTAATGCGTGTTAAGTAAAAAGTTTACCAAGTTCGCTGCTAGTTTCGGCTTCAATTTGTGCGAGCAGGTCGCGGGCGCGGTGCAAGCGCGACAGATGTACCCGCGACCGCCCGTGCCTTATCAGAGTCCTCGCATGCCTCAAATGTTTCACATCACCCTTGTAATCACATTGCACTAAAGACGCGAAATATATTAACAGTAGCGTCCGCAGTTTCATCGCGGCATCGCGCGTGCTTCTCCCTCGACCGCTCGGCGGCTACTGACGATCCCGAACGCTACGGACCCGAATTTTGAAACGTTGATTAAGGTTTTTTAAATCCCTGATTTTATTAAAAACTTGCAGTTTGTTAATAGTTTCATTCTGTGGCTTTAAATGCGCTGAGATTCAGTTTATAATCTGTTGAAAAGGTGCAATTCATTTGAACGGTTGGAATTCTTTAACGTTAAATGTTACAATGTTTTAGTGCTTAAATTTTAATGACAAGCAGTAAATACACTTTTGTGTAATAAAAAATTGCTAATTTAAAATTCTTTATAGATTGTTTAACATTTTGAAGAAGCAAAAAGTTAAGAGGGTAAGTAACTTATTCGTACAAGTTTCTCCTTCCCGCAAACTTGGTAACTCCGTGGCGTTTACTCAAAGGTCTAGTCGGTCCGCGGCGACCCGCCAACAAATACCAAGGGCTCGGACCTCTGCTGCGGTCGCTTTGTTCCGCTATCCTTTCGACTCTTGGCACATATTAGAACCGTTATTGTTTCCTTTGTTATTCCGCGTAACCATCGCTACGATATTCAAGTATCATGTGCGATTACTTATGTCTAAGATGAGTTTAAGGAATTCACTACTTAATATTGCAATTTTCTTATCGTATGACATTATGGTAAATAAATATCAATGCATTAATAACGATACTGAAGTGTGAAAATTTGACAACTTAACTATGTTCTACGGCAACGACTTTATGAGAGCTACGACGTAGAGATCGTAGAACGCACGATAGTTTTCTGCTCACTCAAGGTTTCTTAACATATAGCATATGCCGTTTTCATAACAAATTCTTGCCAAACTAAAATATTTAAAGTTGCATTGATTTATTTGTTTACAATATTTTGTTAATTTACCTTCGAATAAAGTAGCTATTATATAAGCTTTAAGTCATTGTGCATACTAAGTGTTAAGTGTGTAAGCGAAATGTAGACTTGAGAATTTAAGGTCTACGTTAAATTATAATAATAATTCTCACCCCTATTTTGTTTCTCTGTGTACTTAAGTAGGTACCGTAGATGGCGCTGTGTTCCCTGAGATGGCCTTCACATAGGGATTAGTCTAAAAAACTGTTCCTATCGTTCATTTTAAATGTTCCATCCAACGTAAATTTACTAGTATTCATTATAAAATATTTTGGGCCTAACTATTAATGATTACAATACAAAAAATTAACAAAACTTATGGCATGGATTTCCCTTCATATAGTAAAAAGATCTATCTTCTATGAGATAATAAAATAAGAACTTAAATAATGTCTCTTTCTTTACCAGGTGTCGATACATTTTGTGTTTCGCTTCATCGCCATCAGGATAAAGTACGCGAGTGCTCAATTTATTTTGTTCGCTTTATAAGAAAATTGCCATTTACTTATCTTGGTATAAACAAAGTTAATACAGGAGTAGATCTCTTGAATAACCAATCTGTTTAACAAGAGTGCTCGAGCTTTCAGCTAAATAAATACTATTCAGGAAAAACCCTGATAGGCATGTTGCAGAGTTGATGCGTGAAACTGAGTGTACTTAGAATAAGTAAGAGTCGCTTCCGGTCTCTAAGCTGTGTGCTATACCATCGTAAAATATTTCAGCTTTTCAAGCTTTTTAGCATATTATTTTATGGAGAAGTTTTTATGTATGAACTATTGTTAATAACTATAATATTATATTTTAACACTTTATTTATATCATAAATTCATAATATCGAGACTAATGACCGGACAAAAACTTTATTATGAAACGACAGTAATTAATGAATATCACTAAACTATTTCGAAAATAAATTAGACCTTTGAATTATCTCGAACAATTTAAAACCCGTTACTGTTTGAACTAAATTTTTAACATCCCAAATCAACGTAAAAAGTTATTATTTAAATTCTTGGTGATTTTTATAAATATAAATAAACCTCGAAAACTTTTAGTGATCAATGATTTTACATTTATTTTCTCATTGGTAAATAACTAAGATAAATCAACGATAAAGAGATCGGAGGCACGTTTGGGTTTAAATTCGCCGGTGAAACCAATCAGATTGAACCTTGACAGCACAGATTACTTACAAAAACATTTCTCTAGTGCAGGTGTAGAGGCGTGCTCACTTAGTGACGTAAGCTTAGTGCCGACCTTAATGCCGTGCAATGTAAAGAAAGCTCTCAGAAAGCTAAGCGCATTATAGGGTAAACCTATGCCCATTCCAAGGATATCCTGTCTAAGTATATTACGTAAAACGTTTTTAAACTTTATTTATGCTTTTATTTTATTTTTAACTTCGGTTTTTTGGTATTTTGTCTTTAGTGTCATAAAAATCTGGAACATGAAATGTAACTAAACTTATTATATGATTTTGTGTTCTTTACCACGAGGCAAAGGCCGAGGGTATTGACGGAACGTGCTTAAGTTTCGTTCTGAAGCCCCGCGTCGTCCGTCCCGCGACCGCTCGAGTGTCTACTGAGAAATTTATTATAAAAGATTTTTTGCAATTAAGCTTTTTTATTTAAATTAAATCCATAATCCACCATCTTACTTAAATCATCTTAATATTCTGTACTTAGATTACTTAAATTTTTGGTACGAACAGAGATGATTGATTACACAACAAAATTTTATTCTCTGTAAAATCTGAAATGAAGATCACATGATCACCTTTTCCGTTATTTCTTTTAAATTACAATGCTGCATTTGTATTTTATTTAAAAGATAAAACTATCGATATTTAAATGAAAAAGAAAACAGTGTTTTCGAAACGATTCTTTTTGCAGAAGTAACGCCGCTCAGGAGGGATGACCCTTCGGCTATGATGATTCAGGGATATTTCAAGCCGATAATGGGATAGACTTAATCGCATTGCGTGGAAAACTTCTTTTTATATTTTTATCTTCACTTAGAAGCGCCAAGTCAGGTACAAGATTGCTTTTTTACCTTTACACTTAGCTGCCTAAATTCAAAGTTTATCTGCGTTGTTCAATGATTTTTCATAATACATTTTTTATAAATGTATAAAAACTACGCGTTTCTTTAACGACTAAAAGAGAGTAAAAGAAAAATAAACTTTAACATGAAAAAAGTAGTAAAAACCATATATAATAAATTATTTACGTATTATTCATTTAATTTACGAACTTTGTTGATCGAAACATCTCTATTATAAATCACCGTAATTTTCATTTATCAATTTATAATGAAGAATATTTCTGTTCTTTAATGGGACACTAAAATTTTCCAAGTAATGTAGCTTAATGTTACTTAGAGTTCGGCCTCTATCTCGGTCCACATCGCCGGTTTGCTCCGATAGCGTTAACTTAAGAAGCATTTAAAGTTCAAATGATCCTTAGTCACGTTTTTAAGATTACGCCACGGAACTTTATTGAAAAACTTTAATATCTCACGCGCTGCTTTTTAACTTTTATAACTAAACTTTCACACGTCATATTTAATTTTGGAGTTTCAAAAACCAAAAAAATAGTCGCAACTCTTTGTAGTGAATTTGACAAATGTATGATGTACATAACATTCATTTCGTGTTTCATTGACTCGAGCATTGTTTTAACTCAGCTGAGAACTATGATATTTTATTAAAAACTTTAAACATAACAGTCGTAGATTCTAAAAATAGTTGAACGAACGATAATCGAGAATCAAAAGTCATAGTTCAAAGTATATCAAAGTCGATTTTCAAACACACTTTAGTTAATCTGATGAAATACGAAGAGAGCCTGTTACATTCAAAATTAATCTACATTGTAACGCGTGGCGTCGTGATTTTAGGTGACGTTTAATAAATGAAAGGGAGCTCTGCATAATGTGATTAAGTCTATCCTATTATCTTTTGAAACATCGCTGAATAATCAAGCTTTCGAATGATAAATCTACAGAAAGTACAAACGTTTACATGAAAAATAACAAGTGAACGATACGAGCATTGCGTAAGAATATACTGAAATGATTTAAATTTCCAAAGTTCATACATTAAACATACTGATTACTAACAAACAGAAACATTTTTCGTTTTTTTCTATTGTTATTTAACTCAAGTAAATTTGTAAATTAGCCGCATAATTTCATTCTGTAGAAATAACGTTCGTTAAAAGTTTTATTGTACAATAGCAGTATATTAAGTTACACAATAAGAACGTCGAAAGTTTTAATTAACTTCAACCGTTGAAATAAAAGCAGTTTTCTTTGCGGCGATCTACGAAAAAGCTTATGCTTGTTTATACGTCATGTAACCGCGTTTATTTAGAAGACCTAAGAATGGACATAAATATTAACGGTACACTGTAACATGATACAGCGGTAAAATGCAGACAATACCTATTGCCAATTAAAAAGAAGCTTCGTAGTGTTTGCGCAATTGCTACATTTTTCATTGATTGCATAACATAATAAATAAGCGAGCTCCACTGGAAATTACCAAAATACTAATATTAATACCCATAGACATCCAGTTTTATAGATACGACGCTGATCTTTAATCAACAGATAAAGACATGTATAGAATAAGGACATTTTTTCTACCTATACGTCACCTCCCCCGCTAATTCGATTTCTCCTCCCCATCCATTCAATGTACGGAAAGGGAAGAGGACTAGAATTAGTCCTCCAGCACGCACACTCATCAGCGGAAACGCAGAATGACTCAACCGCTGTTATACTACATTGCATCAAATATAATAAAATCATGCACAAACAATTAAAGCAACTTTTAAATGGTTAGAAACGCTCGCAACGTACAAGTTTGCGTTATTACGGTACCGCAAATATCCGTGTTGGGAAGGGAATTTAAAAGTGTTGCGGCGGCGGCGCACGGAGCGAAACTTACTAATAGGTCACGGCTTCCGCCGCCATGCTTTCAATTATGTGCTGAATTCATGCGAATTACCATAAAGTTCTTGTTTTTACTAATGTACCATCAGCAGTAC
>LD689013.1:1141661-1152554 GCA_003118335.3 Papilio memnon
AATAGGTACAAAAGTTATTTCTTACTTGCTCTTGATTAGTACTTTGAATGCTTATTTTAGGCTTTCGTTAATCCTGTTAGTGTGTTAGATAGGTCTGTAGGCGCGAACGTGTGAGGTAGTCCCACGTGAGTGGAATTACTTTAGGTTATTTAAGAAATACACTATTCAGAGTCTTCGTTTTACCTTAATACATTCGAGTACCCCAAGTATTGCACAATATGCCAATCATAATTTTTTATCTATCCATACAAATCTATTAAAATAAATTAAATTTTAAACTGATCATCAGAAAAGCTATTTGAATTGCAGCAATTGCGATTTGTTCTAATTCTGCTTCAATCAGGGCTGTATTGTAAGCTATTTTAAAAAATCTATAAATAAACGAAACAAAACAAAGATATTGTCAAACAATACTCCTGTCACGCGCATGTCCTATCAAAATGTTACGCAGTTACAAGTTGCCTTCGCACTGTAACAAGATAACTCAACTAAAACTTTCAAACGTGTTCGTAAAAAACTACTGGAAATTCATTTATTATTTACATTGACTTTTGGACTTTTATCTTAATTTATAGTTGTGTAAATAAAACATGAAATATCTCTGCGTACCACAGATTCTGTACAAAAATCATATATTAATTACTGCGAGAGAGTTTTTAGTACTGTATATTTGGAGAAACTATCTAAGTAAATCTAAGTTAACAAAATAACATTTAGATATAATAAATTAATTCCCGTTGACAGTTTACCGTCCCTTTGCCATTGTAACAATTCAATAGTTCGTATAAATTATAGATTACTTTCATTAATCAACCTCTAATAGGATTAGTAGATATAAATAGGGACTACGTTTATCCTTGCATAAATGATCGTTTCTTGCACTATGATGTTTCGTTTTTATCCTGAGATACAAACTGTATTAAAAATCAAACCCCAAAGATATATGCAGCTAGACACTGTTTAGTTAATACGTGTTTTAACACTTTGACCGCCGGTGATTTACATTTTGGATGTCAACGCGGTCATATGTTTTTGTATTTTTGTGTTATTGTATTATTCGATGGACCAGATCGTATTTTGAAAGCCTACACATGTTTCAATAATCATGATTTGTCAAAAATACACACCGAGCGCTAGTCACGGTGCAAAAGGGTTGACTGTATATAAGCTAAAAGTCTAAAATAAGTTTGTTGTTATAGAAAGTAATTTCATAAAATTCGAGTTCGTCTTTACAAACTAAAGAATCGTGAATAAATATTGAATTGTCTCAAATAACGTACGAGATATTTGTAGTAAGCTTTAAGCGGATTCTCAACGTAATTTATGAAATGATTAATAACTTAATTCTTCTGTCTACCCTGTAATGAATCATGCAGCTAGTTTGACGTTAGCTAAATCCATTGCTGGGATCTTGAAAGCTCCAAATCCCAAATGATGCGATGTGACAGCACAAATCCATTAGCGCCCGAGCTCGAGACATTTCCTCGACTTGCAATTAATACGAGGTTATAGCTGTAATAAATTGTTTTGATTTAAAATTAGTTATTTTATAAGTTTTGAAGATTGAGACGAACCATTTATCTAATACTAGCTTACGCCCGCGACTTCGTCCGCGTGGAATTAATAAAAATAAAAGTCAGTAGCCTATGTGTTCTTCCAAACTATCCTCCACGTCTTTACCAAATTTCAGCGAAATCCGTTTACCCTTTTAGGCTACAAACTCTGAACAAACATCCATCCATCGCAGTCGAACGAAATAAATAGTATCCTATGTCAGTCTCCTGGCTCTAAGCTACCTCCTCACCAATTTTCAGTCATATCGGTAAAGCCGTTCTTGAGTTATAAGTGGTGTAACTAACACGACTTTCTTATATATATAGATAATCCCGTCACATGTAAACCATTTCTATAAGTAAACTATCTCATGAAGTAACTAAAGTTAAATAAACAAATAGTTTACCGAGATAAGAAGTCTATTTTAATAAAATAATTAAAATTTGTTACGTAATTTTAAAAATTAAGTTAATCAAGTTCCCGTTCGACTAATTCTGTTTTAATTTCGTCTAAGAATTAAGCATTTAGAAGCCGCGTTCGCGGTACGTCTAATTAAAAGCAAGCAGTACAACGTCGTATAATTAAAATAACAGAACGACGGAATAGAAATGTATCATTTTATTAAGAAAATTATAATTTACATTTTGTAACAAAACCTAACATCAAACTGTTTCTCTCTCTTGGAATATCATTTGTTGAACATAAAGAAGTGTTAAATTACTAATAAACCAATAAAAAAAATAGGAAGCTGTCGAGATTGCAATTTAAACGAATGTTCAAAATCATTTAGCATACATGGGTGAGGCAATTGAAAAAAATTACCCTACTGTCACCCCAGCAATAAAATTAGTCGGTTATTCTAAAAGACAACTCACACAAGGGAATTTGACTCATGGGGCTAATTTACGTTAGCCCCTTGTCAAATGCGACAGTAAATCACGAGACCCCAAGCCCAGATAACTGAGTATATAACCATCATACATACTGCATAATAAGATCCTATTTTTGTTATCGATTTATTGCCAACTTTTTTAAATTACCGGTTTACCACAGTAAAAAGAAACAATACCTTGCATGTCGGTTCACAAAACAGTAAGACACGATATCATGCTAAACAATTGCTTGTGTATGCCAGTTAGTATAAGTACAAACTGAAATTTGTATTGCTGCCTTAATATTAAGCTTGTGGAATAAAATAAAAACAGATATTGTTACGTCCTGTCTTTTATTATCTAAAGTAGAATCTTTGAGTAATAAAATTAAAGCCTTTGACTGAAGTGCTAATAAAATAAAAGAATTAATTAACAAGCTCCGTGAAGATGACAAACTAATTTATAAAAGTAAATTGCTATTAAAGGATATTAGAAGAAATGAAATGCTTTAAAAACACCTATTTTATTTGTTTCTGGTCATACGATAATCGTGGTGTCTTAAGCCAATAACCTCTTTTAAGAATTATAATTTGTCTTTCTTACATTCTCTTTGAGTCCTCGCGGATCTATTTTATGTCGGTCTTATTGAAAACGTTATCTTTCTTAAATAAATAGAAGTTTTCAGTTTTAATAAAAGAATTTCATTCGAAGCTATTGTTGGAATTCTTTCAGTACAATTCTCTCGCTAAACCTATTTCTTTACCTTTGTTTTTGCTCATTTTATTTATTGCTTTAATAATGTCACAAGATAAGTAGCGTATTAATAATTATCTTTATTAATAAGTAAAACAATCACTTTATGCCTCGTTTAAGGGAAATTGCGCTAAAGTCCAGTTTGCACCAGGGTAGTAATTTAGTCGAGTACCGAGTATTTTACTAACTGAACGAGTTTGAACATCGAAAATTTAGTCCAGTAGATTGATGAATTATAAAGACGATAGTATTAGCTATAAAATCACTCGATACTCGTCTGAATTACTAGTGCAATTAGTTAAACAACTATTAATAAAAAGCAAAAAATAATACTTTTTTAAAATCTGATTTCGACATGGGCGACTAGTAACAAATAAATCTGTTCATCTTAGCTGTGATTACCCTTCCATATGTTCACATTGATGTTAGAATAATTCTCCACAGCTTGTTAGTGGCTTACGGAGCTCATGCAAGACAGGGCGGGAACATCCCTGGATGACGTGCGGGGACAACATAATACTATTAGCCCTCTACCGGGGGAAGGTTGCGCTAAATTTATCAAGTCTGCTCCCGGTATGATTGTGACATGATATATTTAAGTGTAAAAACACTTATAATAGTTTTCATAACAATATTGATATTTGTGTTTTAATCGAATGTGAAGAATGGCTTACAGTGACATAGATGCTATGACAGTACTCACCGGAATAACCTCGTAGGGTTGCTAGTAGTACATTTAATAGCATGGGATATAAAAATTCTTATTAAGCTATAAGCCTAAATGTCTAGCTTCCAAAAATTCACTTAGCGCGAAATACATCAAAATGAGACGCCACAAAATCAGTAATAAAATAAGCAATGTTGCTCATAAAACTCCTCGAAATAAATTTTGCAAGACTATAAATACATTTTACAGGGCCGTAAAAATTATTTGGATGCCCTGAGGAGGCTTTTCACCGAAGTCTTGTTCTATTGGCACCAAGAATTTGAACCGTGATGTGGAATATTTTATCACGGAACTAAAATCGAACGTTTATATAAAGTAACTTCCTTTGTTTTAAAGGTATTTAGCACTAAACATAACTATTTACAAGATTGAAGAATTACCTTTTAAATTACCTTTCTTTTTGTATAAAGTCTTATTTAATGATAAGAGAAATAAATAGAATAATCAAGTAAAAAATTTAAAAAATCCACAGATAAGCATGGAAAATTAACAACGCCTAATAAAAGTCGAATCGTGTAATTCCTAAATCCAAAAAGGCTCGTAAATCTGTCAACAAAATCCTACGCGGATTACAACACATCCTTTCTTCGGCCAAACTTCTAAGCTTTTTAAATGAGAGTCTTTACTTTGATGCGTTCTAAATGCGGGCAAAGTTTTAGTTCTGTTATAATGGATTTTACTGAACTGTTAGAAAAGATCACTTCCGGAACTTGCCAGATTAGTCTCCAAATATTTGCTTCATTCTAAATCTACTTAATCTCTATTTTAATTGATGCTCTATATTATTAAAAAAAATTCTTGTGTCAAAAGTAATAAGTCATGGACTATGGGTTCTTGCAGTCCGGTCTATTTCATTGAATTTCTTTGTCTTCCAGTAACGATGAGTGTAATGGAATTTCATACAAAAGCCTGTTAACAGTCGAGGTTCTACAGTGCACTACGTTTAAAGTCCGTCGCAACAGACACTCGTCGTTGGAAATGCGATTATTTTAATTTTAAAACCCCGCTTTCATTGCTCTCGTAAAATGCTTGCTATTTAATGTTATCCGCCTTTATTAATTCCCACCAAGTCCTGCTCAACCTATTACATTTACTTGGATTAAAGCTTTTCACTGAGGCTTTATTGAATTAATTAAAACAATGAATTACATAAAACTTTTGTTGGTAAATCTGCAATCTACGCTCAAATTATCAACTGCATTTGAGATAAAAACTCTGAAGCGCGCTTTCGGATTTACCGTTAACGGTTTTATGTGATTTCGAATATTATCCGAGTAATTGCATTGTAATTGTGCGACAGATTAAGTATTCGACGTCTAGAATTTAACCATTAAAGTACAGTCATAAAAAAAATGTTTGACTACAAATTAAATTATCTTCTTTCAAGGTTGGGAACTATTTTGTTTTTTGACATAACACGAATTATAAATAATAAAAAGCCCGCTAATACATTCAGTTTTAAATGAGTGTCTAGGGCCGACCATAGACGACTTAATGTGATAGGCACATTATGTCGGAGTTATTTCTTACTTATAGTAAATCTAAATGTATGAGACCATCCAAACAAAAAATGTACTTATTTTCTTTACCTGTTTCATTTCCATATATTTCCTTTCTTATTGTAAAATCATATTGATATTTTTCTTATAACATATTTCCTTAGATATTGAGACCTTAACGGTTTAGTTTCCGCATCGATCACTCTTTCCGACTGACGTTAAAATTGTTGAATTTCACACGAGAGAAGTAAGTCGTTGAGTGAAAATGGCAACCTCGTAAATCTTGCTCAAACTGATATTAGTTTGGTTTTTGTTTACACATTGATTTCACCGAGCGTTGAAACAACACACATGTTTATACAATAGATTAAAATATTTAGATTGAACGATAGGACTTTAAGTTAATTATATAGAAGATCTATATATTAAAATGAGGCATTATTTGATTTAAATATAGCATTTTCATCTGGATTTATTGTCCAGTTTAAAATTCTTGATTATTATATTTAATTCAGACAGTTAAAAAGCGCAGCACTTTTACCTCTAGATAAAAAGTAGCAAGTTATTTTCACGTCCTTGTACGTAGTAAAACAAAATCAGAGGCTTTCACGCTCCAAATACTGTGTTGAGAGAACGGAAGGAACATGTCTCGTGCCTGCGAGCTCTTATTCTAGACGAACATATGCGAGACTTACAAAATTTAACAAGCGCCCTAGAAAAAGTATGTATTACTGTGGTCTTTCAACGGTTCTACTTTTGATGGCAACGTGTAATTTGTACATTATTGCAAAAAAAAATCGCGCAGGCGCTTATTGATATTTGTATTGTTTATTGACATTTGAAATCTTGAGTAATTGTGTCGCTTTAGTGTCCACAACTTGCTTTGACTGAGATTAATCAAAACCCTTATAATCCCCTAATTCCCAAATACTCGTAAATTTGTCAACAATGTCCCATAGGGCTTACTATTTATCCTCCTTCGACCCAATTTCAAAGTTTGTTAAACAGAAGATAGAAACTCAATTTTAAAAATTTTAAAAAGTATCAATGTTATCAATATCACACAAAATTATATGTTGTATTATGGTAGGCGCCTACTAAAAATTAATAGCATTAAGCTTGAATGCAATGTCTTGCTATATTAAATTAATCTTACTAATATTAAAAATGCGAAAGTTTAGATGGTTGGATAGATGTTTGTTAGAGTTTGTAGCCTAAACCGCTGAACGGATGTCGATGAAATTTGGCATAGACGTAGAGGATAGTCGAGAACAACACATAGGCTACACACTTTTGTGTTTTTTTTAATTTCACGAGGATGGATTTGCGAGTGAAAACTAGTTAAATAATATTACTATGTAATGATTGCTTTAACCTGACAGTATAATGTCACAGAAATTTCATAAGATAGTGATCATAAAATATTAATCCCTGTTAATAGTTTACGACATATCAAATTATCTTCGTTACGTCAACTTTCAGCGGTCGCAAACACATCAAAACTAGTGATTACAGTTGATTAAAGTCCTCCAAGAGATTATTAGGACACCAGACTACTCAATAAGTTCTTACAGCTCATTGACGAACTTTGAAAAAAATTATCAAATTTCATTACATGAACACCTTAATGCGACATGAATTTTACTAAACGTATTGTTCGCAGTAGACTTACATAAAAAAATATCTAAAAAAATAGCAATTGCATTGTTAACTAAACTTTGCGCTTGCTTTGTGTCGACGTGGATATATTACTCGGCACGACAAAGAATTACTTTTCCTCTGGGAACGTATAAAAGAATTGTGCATACGTGGACCTAGGCGGTAGGCGCAGAGCCCACAGCGTGGGACACAATAGTGTACGTTCTCAATGTAACTCACGACACGGTATTTCTTAAATAAGGTATAATCTCTGTATAACGTTTTTGTCATCCCTACACACATCGAGAGACCAATCCAATGACAAATAATATTCTCTTAGAGCGTGAGTACACCTGAAACTAAACTATCGCACAACTGTTTGGTCTCGCTTTGGTTCCTATATACTTATATTGAGGTGCGCACACAATTCTATTTTTAGGTGTGCAACTAAACAGTTGAATTTGCTACGGAACACACAACTGTTGTGCGATAGTTTTGTCAAAGGTGTGCATCCGATCTTATCTAACATTTATGTATAATAAGTAAATAAAATAAATATTGTAGACTATTTTATTCATTCAAAGAAAGTTCTTTGATTTCTTATTGAATTGTGAATCTTGTATTGAAAACTTTTAGTTCTTAAGTATTGCAACTAGCATTCGACTGAAAGTGAAAATCAACGTGCATACAATACGAAGAGCGCGACGCGACTCGATTCAGACCCAAAGAATAAAATTCTCATTTTCCCTTCCCTCTGTCGCATCAGTGTACTATTCAATTGTAACGGATGTATCCAATGTTGGTTTTTCTATTTTACATTCTTAAAACAAAAGAAATTCTATATGTACATTTTTCTAAGGAAATTGAAGTATTGTTGACATAAAATATTAGACAACCTACCTATTATGCGTTATGAGGGGCTCAATTAACAAATATACGAGAAGAAAAGTTAAAGATGCCCACCGCATGCGGGCCATAACAAAAAAAGATTTCACAAGCATGAAATTGCGCCCTTAATTGTATAGAATAGTTTACTTTTATCAACTAGAGAATTTTTCAAGAATTTTCCCACAAAAAGTACTTCTGATAATTAAAATTATTCTCAGTACTGTTCTAATGAGTGTAATAGACATAAATGTAGCAGTAAATCTGCGCCACTTGGAAGTCGGCCAAACGGAACGTGTAGGGAATTAAGTTAATCGTCGATTTTGCCACTCCGGCCCTTGCTTTAGTTTGCATAATTATAACGCTATCTGGCTTGCATCTGCTGCGTAAGAACCAATTATACTGTTCGTGCAAGATCGATATAAGATGTGTTTGTATGAAGGAACATAAACGGTTTTACGTGATAATAAAACGTGACTGGATCAAGATGGTACAAATAATTAATCTTACTAATATAAATTAGTAAGTTTAGATGCTTTAGAGTTTGTAAGCGGCTGAACGGATCTTGATGATATTTGGCGTATATGTAGAGTTTAGTCTGGAAGAACACAATTTCCATTTATTTATTTCTTAATTGCACATTCCGTGTATGGAATCGCGGTCGAAAGTTAGTTAAAAATGAAATATTTATTGTAAAATTGTCTTATTAATTTAAAGCATTGAGTTTATTTTGAATGTTATTTATGTAAATAAGTTATTTTTGATCTTCAATGGCACTAATTATAATTTCATAAGCGTATCACATATCTATAAACAGACAGGGGTTAAAGGTAACGTTGCGTCGTCGGTGGAAAGTGTATATGTGGTTCGTCAGTTTACCTAACAATTTTCAATTAAACTTTTCCTAATTGAAATTTAACTTTCCATCAAACTTTTTAAACTTGTTTAGGTGACAGGCAATTATATCGTGACGGTTTAGCACCAATATAAAATTTAACAGAAAACTAAGGTCAACAAATCTATTTTAGAATGAACAACAATAATGTAATCATGACATATTGTACTTTCTGTACTATCTACATAATTTAAGTTAAAAAAGGATAAAACCTGCTCAAGAAAGCTGCAAAAGTATCATAGATGAAGCTAACATTAAATCATTACCACAAATTATTGTAAAACTTATTATATTAAACTCATCAAAGCACATTTAATCAACTTAAAGCACTTGAGATTCGGTCAAGAGACCAGTTAAGTATCAGTACGATAATTAATTCTAATGATTATAATACTGATAAGTTAATATGAAATTACACTATAGACTGTAGAATGGAAAACTATATACGACAAATAACATAAATCATAGAAATCTACCGTAATCTTACTAATATTATAAATGCGAAAGGATGGTTGTTTGTTAGAGTTTGCCACCTAAGCGACTGAACGAATCTCGATGAAATTTTGCATAGATGCAGAGCATAGTCTGGACGAACACATAGGCTACTTACTTTTGTTTTTTAAAATTCCACGCTGACGGAGTCGCGGACGAGCCTTAATAATGAATAATTGCATCTATCAATAAGTGTATTGTATTCAGCACGTGTCATACATCAACTCGGAACCAATTCGGTAGAGTTGTTGACGAGATGTTAATGACATGGACATGATCGGTACACAATGCGAGGACATATACAGCAGTTTGCATCGAAACCGACGCGATGTATTGTTCCTATAATTGCGTTTATGTCAGCTATGATTTTGTATTCATGCAACGTACGCGATTGACTATGCGGTAGAGTCACTATTCATTATACGGGTTTCAGTGAATCTACTGATCTGACATTGGTGATATTTTTAACAGTTTTTGAAAAAACGAAACGCCGTGTTATCCTATGTTAGATTTGTTTCCTTATTATAACTCTAGCTGCAACGCTGGAACTAAGGGTAGGATTACAAAATTGGGTTCGATTCTGATACGATTTTTATTAGCATATTAAACATAGGTAGCTTAGAAAATCGAAAAACGTGAATTAAATATAAAAACTACTTCGAATAAGACCAGATTAATAGTAGATAAGCTTTAGACCTAGCCTAGATCATAGGCTGGCGACGCCAATAGTTCTAGATGAGCTAATATATTAAATTACGAACACATGCAGAATCCAATAATTATTCTATTCAGGAATAAAGCACAAAGAAAATATAATGAACAAATACTGTATTCTGTATTGTGTAACCAGCGAAGCACGCCGCGCGGCATGCGTTGTTAAGCCGGCGGCAAGTCTCCGAGTGGAATTATTGTCTTTGTATTTGCCACATAATAAAAGAATGTCTTACCCTGGGGTAAGAAGCGCTCGCTGAACTTTTTACCGCATTTACCTGTGCTTAAAATATTTAGCGCGCATATTGATAACGTCCATTTATTTCTACTGTTTTACATTTATGGTATAATTCTTTAAATTGTATATCTAGTATTTATGTTATTAGTGCCCTCAACGTATAATTCCAAATCGAGACACAAACTTGGTGAACAAAGACACGTTTTCGAATATTAGTTTTACGTTATTTTATTTGGTGAACCAAACATTTTGCAATTTTATATTTAGACTAGCTGTTGCCCGCGACTTTTTCCACGCAATATTAAGATAAAAAAGTAGCCTATAATATGCCCGTCTATGTCAGCTACCCTTCAGTGAAAGTCTGGTCAAAATCGGCCCAGCCGTTTCGGAGATTACCCGGAACAAACGCGGCTTGCGGGCAGACAGACAAAAAATGTTTAAATGCGATTTTCGTTATCAGCAACGCAAATACATCATCCTCCCGAAATCCGGAGATTTTCTTTTGATGTTACAAACAGACACTCCAATTTTATTATATGTATATATTTCTTTGGGAAACAAAGATTAATAAATAACCTTCGCCAGATATTATCCTACGCGAATTAAAAATAACTGCTTAACTCACGTGT